>APFE031217964.1:19109-33635 GCA_000404065.3 Pinus taeda
AGCCAAAGGAGGACTTGACGTCAGGACGCTGGTTGTATTCTCCTTTGTTGAATTATTAATAATAGATGACTATCATTATGGTTCCATTCTCGTTGTACTTGTAATGGTTGATGTTGAATTATGTCCTTCCTGACTGATGTATAATTGCATATATTATATTTCACGCTTGTGTTCGTGTTGTTCTCTTTGTGTGCAGGTGTCCATTCACGTGGATAGTGGAGGATCGTGATCAGCCAAGGCAAAGGAACCTGGGCGACGTCTCTTCTACAAACTAAAGCGTTGGATCTCAAGTAGGTCTTCATCACCTACCTTTTATTTGCAATTAGGAACTTGCGTGATAGCATTGTTTGATTGTTGCTAGACCCATTCTAGGCTAGTAGGGATCGCCTCTATCCGTAGTGGGGATTTACCTCTCCAACAATTTGGCGACTCCGCTGGGGAGTTTTAGCTTGTTGTTTGATTTGTAAACTTAGATGGAGTCTGAAACACGGCCAGATAGCCTTCGAAACACTATTGCTTTGCAGTAGTGAAGTAGATCAAAGCCACTTCAGTCGATCTTCGGTTTGGTTTATGAACTGAACAATTTGGAGTTTGTCTTGCCTCTTTGGTTTTCTTTTGTTTGCTTGCTTAGATAAGCTTTTGGAATTGAATTTCTTGCTGCCCCTGTGCTTCTTGACTTGCTTAGAGATTGTGACCCAAGCCTTGGACTGCGTATTTTTTTTTTGAAATTGGCAAACTTTGTTAGCGCGTTTTTGCCTTCATAGTCACACTAGTGGCCCTTGTTGCTAACTGACAACACGCGCCAATCCCTGTTTAGCGTGAGTTGCAGCCTGACAGTCGCGCCAGGCCTTTTAGTTTTTGGTCCACTTGTTTTGCTTGCTGTCTGAGCTTGGATTTGCATTTTGCCACCTCTTTTTCAGTTGATGGAGTGTGTTTAAGCCCTGTTTGACTGGTTCTCAACCTCTGTCCTTCGGGTGTTTGCCTCTTTCCATCGATTTCACACCTCAATCCTAGGGCATCTAGTGGCCGTGTGTGTCGAGCCTCCCGTGGGAGTTTTGGGTTCTTTGATCGTCCAGTTAACCTTGTGATTGCTTTTTGCACTTTTTTCAGTAATTGTTGAAGTGTTTTTGATTGATTTCCAAGTGACTTTGTCTTGTTTGCTTGGATTTCATTCTAGCCTTGTTTGAGCTTAGATCACATAGCTCATACAAAGCTTTGTTTTCCTTTCGATTTGGAGAACTGTGTTAGTGTCTTGGGATTTCATTGTGTCTTCATTGAGTGAATTTGCTTCTTTCCTCAGTGTTGTTATCTTTCAAAATTCATTCTAGTGCATTGTGCTTATAGAAAGGAAAATCAAATAATCTCTTTTGCATTTAGTAGTGAATGGAATAGAAATTTTCGTTATTTGCATTACTGAAAAGAAAAAGTTTTGTTTATTTGCCATTAGCTGCATTAGGGTGTTTGGTTGATTGTGTTCATTTTGTTTGATTGAAACTCTTAACCTTCTCGTAGTTAGTATTCATCGAACGAAATGGCTTTCTTTCGCATGTAGCTTGCATCTAGGAAATTGTGAATGATCACATACGGTAAGGCCTTAAACTGAAACTTAACTAAAGATCAACCATAGAATAAACCGAATCAACTTAAAAACGCATTGGAACATAACGCAAAAATTCTAGAGGTCTAGGCTAGAGACATGCTCCGGCGTCGTTAAACCTAGTCACCTTTGTTCTCACATTAAGGTTGGGTGATTCCTCCTGGTATGGTTCGATTGTGGTTTAGTACGGACTTGGGCTCCCACGTACCGTCGCGCATATATGGGGAGACTCCACTAGGTTTGCATCCTTGATCCATAGGAAGCCGTGTCTGCTGCCTTACAAGCTGTAACGCACCGAACACAACATTTGGGAAGATTGACTGCAGTACGGAAAGTCCTTGGTTTTCATATGATTGCCAAGGTGTATAAGCAGTTTTATGGATTGTCTGGTAAACCCCTTACCTAGTTTCTCCAGAGCAGTCACTTTTTGATCCTTTTCGGACTCTGTAAAAGAAAAGGTTCTATTGAGCATTTGTCACTTCGGGCTCTTTAAACATTCGAAGGCGACTAGAGTCATCTTTTGTCCTTTTCTCGACTCTTAAAACATGAAAAGGTCAAGTTGTGTCCTAATGTCATAAAAATTTATTCGGCCACGATAACATTTACCTTGGTAGATCTTGTTTGCGTTTAGTTTTGAGTAGGGTTCTTATCGTAGTTTGTTAGGGTCTTTGTTGATCTCCTGTGGATCCATCGACTCCGTCTCCTGTCCCCAAGTGACCAAGGGTCTCCATCTTCTGTTGCCCCTGAGACACCGGTTTGTGATGCTCTTCCTATTGTTCCGAGTATCCAACCGTTGAACTCTCGAGCTCCAGAGGACGAGCTTTACGACTTGTTTTGGAACCCTGTTTGGGAACCCTCTGAAGAGGACTTTCCCACCACTCCTGTTGGTGTTGCATCTCCGATGGCTTCTTCATATATGGAGGATACATCTCCTATGTTGAGTGGGACGCCCGTTATGTCGAGTATTGATACTCCCATTTCGGCTACATCCCCAATCATCTCTACGCCCTACACCGTTACACCTCTCGGTATCACGGTGCTGGTGCGCTATAGTTCTTTGAGGGATGCTATGAACTCCGCGGCTTCCTCTTCTATGTGGGATCAAAACATCATCCCTACCACAGGACTGTTTGTTTCCCAAGTTCACCATACTACTGTTACAGCAGTCCCAACCAATCCGACCATCTGTGTCGCGTCATCAACTCCAGTTGTTAGTGTCGTTACAGCATCTTCCACTGTCACTTCTGCTGCAGGCCCATCTCGAGGTCTAGCACAAAGTGGTAAATCGACACATACAACTAGAGTTGTGCACCCCGCAAGTGGTGCCCCTCCTCCTTCCGATCCTATGACGGAAGAGGAGGCATATTCTCAGTACTTGCATAATGTCCAGAACCCAGGTGGGCAAGGCCCCTATTATGATCCTGAGAATCATTATTTGTATACCTCCTTGCCTGAAGAGCCTTATGTTGAGGCTTCCATTCCATTGAGCGTGGCTTGGGGTGCTACCGGATATGGTGGTGGCCAGTACCATCAGGGTCAAGGACAGCCATCTCAAGGACCACCCTACCAGGGTCAACAGCCTTACTTGCAGCCTAATCATGGGCAGTAGTATTATGGCCAGAATTAGCCAGGTCAACAAGGAGGCCCGCAAGGACAACCCTATCAGGGACAACCTTTAGCCTCTAGTGGTCCATCTTTCACGTATCTTGGGCAACCTTCTGGAAACCCGGGACAACCCAATGCTCAGCAAGGACAACCCGGGACCCAACAGGGCTACCCTTCGAGGCAACCCTATGGGAACCAGGGACAACCTTACGGTCAGCAAGGTCAACCCAGAAACTAGCAAGGCCACCCTTCTGGGCAAGGGAGCCAGCCTTGCGCACAGCAAGGCCAGCGTACCGCTCAGCAACCATCTGGTCTACAAGGACAATCCTCGGTTGCGCAAGGGCAGCCCCTCGCTCAGTAAGCTCGACCTTCTGGGTGAACAGGGCCGTCTCAGATCCGACCAGGACAACCTTCCGGCCAGATGGCCCAGCCTTCGTATTCAGGTGGGTATCAATCCCAACCTCCTTATTTAGGTGGGTATCAATCCCAGCCTCCTTATTCAGGTGGGTATCAATCCTAGCCTCCTTATTCAAGTGGGTACCAATCCCAGCCTCCTTATTCGGGTCGGTACCAATCCCAACCCCCGTATTCAGGTGGGTATCAATCCCAATCTGGTCATCAAATGCCGCCTGGTTCCCAGGCTCAGTATGGATACCAGCAACCCCAGGGGCAAAATCAATATACCCCGTATCAAAATTACCAGCAGCCGCAGGGCAACCCTTATCAAAATTATCAACAACCTGCTGGCCAGTATGGTAACTAATGGGGCGCTGGGGGACAGAACCAGTATCAGCAACCCGGTTCTGGAAACAACCCTTATGGACAAAATCCTTCTGGACAAGGCCCTTTTGGACCTGGTCCATCGGGACAAGGCCAGTGGGGGCAAACACAAACTGGATGGAATTCTGGCTCTACCTCATATCCAGGACAAATGTCCTTTAACCCGCAGCTACCATTCCTAGCGACGTTGGAACTGTCCGATGTGTCGAAATTAACAAATGATCCCATTTTACATAATCCACAATGGCCTCCAGTTCCAACTAAGATACCTAGTGACTGTCCCAAATTCGACGGAAAAGCCGGAGAGGACCCTCAAGCTCATGTGATGACATATCACTTATGGTGTTCGTCTAATTCATGGCTTGATGACTCGATTCGGCTTCGCCTCTTTCAGAGGACTCTCACTGGTTCTGCCGCTAAATGGTATATAGAATTGACCCGCGCGTCATTTCAAGATTTTAATTCGTTGGCCATGGCATTCCTTACTCACTTTCAGTTACCCATTCGGTACGAGACAGGGACTCACCTCCTTACGTCTCTTAAGCAGGATATAGCCACGCATATCTCCGATCATATACATGAATGGAGAAGGCGTCGCAGGTTGATCAAGTTTTGGATTCCTGATCAACTCCTCACCGACTAGTTCACGACTTCCTTTGTCCCTAAGATTGCACGGGACATTGCTATGGGAGCCTGTGTAACTGAAGAGCAAGCAATCGTGTGCGCTCCATACCTAGACTTAGTTTACTCTCAGTCTGGTACCTTGTATGAGTATTTGCCGAATGCCCCAAGGCCCGGTACATACAAGGCTCCGCCGAAGCCATCTGTCAATGGAGTCATTGGCTCTGTGAACCCGGCCTCTAAAAAATCATCGTCGAACCCTGGGAAGCAAAAGTCAAGTGCATCTAACGAAAACACTTCTCAGGGTGGTTTAAATTCTGGTAGCACTTCCGAGGTCAACACCGTCCAGTCCACCACGGTGGGCAAGGCCTCGAAAGGAAAGAAAAAGGAAAAGGGGGAAGGGAAAAATAAATCCGAGCAACCTAAACAAGAATCCTCCAAACCTCCAGCCGAGGAAGGATCTAAGCGCAAACCCAAGTATCATTGCCTCATTTGTGAGGAGGATCACTATACTAAGGATTGCCCCAGGCGGTCCGAAGTTAGTCGTTTGTTAAAGGGTGCTCCTGGGGTTCCTACGGTTCTTAAAGAACCCTTTCCCTCTCAGCAAACTCAAATGGTGGCTGATCCATCTTCTTCTCCCTTCGGTTCCCAGGTCTTCATGGCTGGATCTATTCCCGTTCATGTAACGACTCGAGCGAAGGAGTATCCGTCGTCCGCCGGGAAGGAGCCAGAGGTTCCCTCAAGTGCTCCTTCGTCTAGCTCTGGTCCCCCTCCATATCGAGAGACCGAATACTGAGACGACAATCTGACCCCCTCCTAAAGGGGTACTCAGAAGATCTTCTTATAATCCGAATGCTCGTGCTGCCCAGCACTATAGCATTGTAGAGGACTTAGCGAAGGCTCCGTCGGCTATGTCCGCCTTAGAGGTTCTTCAGAGCTGCCCCCCCAGAGGAAGTCCCTACTATCGGCCATCGGTGGCATCGACCCAGCGGACTCGGATCTGATTACCTTCGACCTTGAGAGCCATGTTCCTCGACTACCTCATCAGATCACTTTTCTCATTCAAGTCGTCATCAATTCCAAAACGATCCATCGTACAGTTATTGATGACGGCGCATCAACTTGCATTATGTCTATTGCTTGTTGGAAAGCGATCGGGTCCCCGACTCTGAGCCAGTCTCCAACGACCTTGGAAGCATTCGATGGGAGAGAATCCCGTCCTTATGGTATTCTTCAACGATTACCAATCACCTTAGAAGGGAAGACCATGGAAGTAGAAGTCGAGGTTGTTGACGCAAATCTCACATATAACCTCCTTCTGGGCCAGTGTTGGATGTATGCCATGCGTGCCGTGGCTTCATCCCTCTTCCGTGTCATTCGTTTCCCTCATCAGGGGAAAATTGTCACGGTTGACTAGCTTTCTTTCTTCACTTCCTCTTCTGAGGGGAATGTACCATTCGTTGAGCATACCTCCATTCTGTTTGAGAGTGTGGGAGCCGGGCTCTTCAAAGAACCCGCCCTTATGGGTGTTTTCTCCCTCCCACTTCCCAACCTCACCTCGATCTTCATGATCTCGGTTCGTTCTGATCCTTGGGCCCTTCCCCCCATTGACCAGATAGAATCTTGGGGTGAGGAGATGCCGTTGAGTCCAGCCGAGCTCAACTACATCGAAATAGTTGCTGCATCGGCCCCTCATGATTAACCCACTGCTTCAAGTGGGGCTCTTGACTCAGATGATTTCCCCCCCTGGTTCGGAGAATACACCTCCTCGGATCCATTAAAGGAAACATTTCCTTCTGATGAGGCTATCATAGAGACCATGTCTCTGGAAGAACGTCTGTGGTCCCCTCTTCACCACTGTTCCTCCTTTCTCCCTACCCCCCGGGAAACACTGCTTTGTCTCGAGTGCTTTGCTCCATGTCTCCCTTCTCAGCCTCTTTAGACGCCCATCCAAATTTATCATACATCGTATGAAGGGAATTTAGGGAACATCACGCAGACGCAACCCATCGACATCTCTGTTAAGCTAGGGATTGTTGAGAACATTTATATAGGAGTCACTTGCACTCCTGAGGAGATTCAGATATACATCGCACTTTTCTGCGAATTTCATGATGTTTTTGCATGGTCCTATGAAGAAATGCCCGGTATTGATACATCCATAGTAGTGCACGAGATACCTACGTATCCAGGGGCCAAACCTGTTCGTCAGCATTTGCGTCCCGTGCACCCCCGTAAGGCGGCAGCTATCAAAGTAGAAGTTGAAAAACTTCTTAAAGCTGGATTCATTTATCCTATCCCACTGACAGATTGGGTCTCAAATATTGTCCCTGTAGATAAAAAACAGGGTACCATTCGCGTCCGTGTCGATTACTGCGACATTAATCGAGCTTGCCCAAAAGACAACTACCCCACACCGTTCATTGACCAACTCATCGATGAGTGCGCGGGCAGCGAAATATATTCTTTTATGGACGGCTTCTCTGGTTACAACTAGATTAATATCGCCCCCGCTAATCAACATAAGATGGCCTTTATCTGCCCGTGGGGCACTTTTTCTTACAAAAAGCTCCCCTTCGGTCTTAAGAATGCCGGCGCTACCTTTCAGCGTGCGATGTCTTATGCCTTCCACGATATCCGACACATCGTACAGCCTTACCTGGATGACATCCCCGCTCATTCAGCTAAGCGCGCGGACCACCCATCGCATTTTCGTGAGATTTTTCTTCGTTGTCAACACTATAATATCCGATTAAATCCGCATAAATGTGTCTTCTGCGTCGAATCTGGTCGACTTCTCGGGTTTATCATCTCTCGAGAGGGCATCCATTTGGATCCCCTTAAATTCAAGGCAATTGTGAATCTTCCTCCCTTTGCGACTTTGCGGCAATTGCAGAGCTTGCAGGGAAAAGCTAATTTTCTAAGACGATTCATCCCAAACTATGCCGAAGTGGCAAAGGGTTTTACCCGGTTACTTAAGCATGACGCCCCATTTCGATGGGATGCCATAGCCGAGGAGTCTTTTTCTCGTCTCAAAACTCTCCTGGTTTCCGCCCCTTTGTTGCGGCCTCCAAATTACCATCGTGACTATACACTATATTTGGCCGCTGCCGATACCACCATCGGTATGGTTTTGGTGCAAGACGACGAAGATGGAATTGAACATGTCATTTATTACCTTAGTCGCAACTTACTAGATACAGAGACTCGATATGCATATGTCGAGAAGTTGGCCCTCACTGCTGTTTGCGCTGTCCAACGATTCCGTCATTACATTTTGTTGCGTACTACGACGGTGATCTCGGATTGCAACCCCATGACTTACATTCTTCAACGACAATTGCTGGGGGGCAAATACTCAAAGTGGATCGTCATCCTCCAAGAGTTTGACTTGGAATTTACTGCTGCCAAGTCCAAGAAATCACTTGTCTTTGCTGAACTTTTGTGTTCTTTGCCATTTGCTGCTACTTCCTCTCAGATAGAGGAGTCTATTTCGGACGAAACTCTTTTCCTTATTAGCACCCTCGATCCTTGGTATGGGGACATCATTGTCTACTTGCAAACTTCCTCTTTCCATCCTGAGACCTCGAAAGATGCTCGTCGACAGATTCGACACCAAGCCCAACCATATCGCATTGTTGGGGACACCCTGTACTGCCTCGGTGTTGATTTGGTTCTTCGCCGATGCTTAACCTTTGAAGAAGCTGAAAGAGTTCTAAATGACTGCCACTCCGGTGCTTGTGGCGGTCACATGTCTGGATATGCCACCGCATAGAAAATCCTCCGTGCTGGCTACTTCTGGCCTTCCATTTTTAAGGATTGCATTCTTGCCGTCCGTTCTTGTCATGAATGTCAGATTTACCAACGGAAGATGCGTGCGCCCCCTGCCCCGCTGCACCCCGTTGTAACCGTCGGCCCCTTTGCCAAATGGGGCATCGATTATGTGACATGTAACCCTCGCTCGGCCGGGGGGCATGGTTACATCATCGTTTCTGTAGATTACTTTACAAAATGGGCTGAGGCGATGCCCACATTGTCTGAAGACGGTCACACCGCGGCACAGTTTCTGTTTAACCATGTTATTTCGCGGTTCGGAGTTCCACAAGCCATTGTTACCGATCACGGAAAACATTTTCGTAATCATATGATGGCTGAGTTAACAACCCAACTAGGTCTTAGACATGATAGTTCGACTCCATACTATCCTTAGGCAAACGGTCAAGTGGAAGCCGTGAACAAGGTCTTGGTCACGATGCTTCAAAGAACTGTTGGCATGCACAAGTCTAGTTAGCATTTGATGTTGTTCTCCACTTTGTGGGCCTACCGGACCTCCGTGAAGGATGCCACTGGTTTCACCCCTTTTTAGTTAGTATATGGATTGGAGGCAACCCTTCGCATTGAGTGTGAGATTCCTTCACTCAAATTAGCCGTCGAGTTACTCCCCGATACTACTCCTGTAGAAGAGCGGCTTCTTTACTTGGAATGGCTGGATGAGACACGTCGTCTAACCTCCCTAGCTATCGAAGCTGAAAAGAAGCGAGTGAAAACTCACTTCGATAACACTGTTAGTCCCCACTCTTTCATCGAGGGAGATCTAGTACTGCTCTACGATCAAGCTAACGATAAGCTGGGGGCAGGGAAACTCGAGCCAATGTGGCATGGGCCCTATATTGTGAAATGAGTTTTACAAAAGGGTGCCTATGAGCTGATAGATTATGAAGGTAATCCCCTGGACAGGCCCCGCAATGGGCTGTATCTTAAGAAATATTATGCCTGAATCCAGGCACTCTCTCTTTTATTTTAGTACATGCATATGCTTTTAAGAGTGTGTTGTGTGTGTGTGTGTGTTTATTTAGTTTTTATGTCAGTGTGTCGGCGTGATTGCCGCTTATTGTGTCTTTTGCTTCTTGAACAGATGTTTGGATCACCTTACATTGGTTTCGCTGATGGTGCTTCCCGCAGTACTCGCAATCTGTCATCTGCGGCATGGGTGATCTACAATCCTCATGGTGAGTTAGTAGATATTCAAGGGGTGTGTCTAGGTTGTACAATGAACAATGCGGCTGAATATAGTGCTGTAATTGAATTATTAGCCGAGGCGATTAACCTCGGAATCCGCGCATTGGTTGTAAACTTAGATTCTCAACTTGTAGTCCACCAGCTCAACGGACGATATTCCATCAGAGATCATCGCATTTTAAGGTTGTATTTACGTGTTAAGTTATTGGAAAGAGATTTTGATTACATTACTTATCATCACATTCCAAGAAGACTTAATGCAGTAACCGATGCATTAGCTAACTATGTATTGGACAGACATTTGCACAATATGTAAATCAACATAATACGGGAAGCATAAGATACAATAAAAACACCATGTGTATCTATATATATATATATATATATCTATCGTGTGGCGCACTGAGGCGCTCAAAAATAGAATGTACATGTCTGGATAGAGTTTGTGTTCTCCGACACGTGTCTCTCAAAAAATATATATGCAAAAAATAAAGCCTAGGAGCCTAAGCACTGTGGTGCTCATGATAACACATCACCGCTCGCACCAATCGTCTCAACAGACGATGGACGCGAGTCGGCACCCCTACTGTATGCCTCTGGTAAGCGAAAGGAACATTTGCCAATCTGGCATAACCAGGAATCTCTTGGGCAAGCCCCTCGAGATTCTGTATCAACTCCTCCCCCACGACACCTCTTGCCTGTGGGTCGGCTGCGTGTTGGCCCCTTCGCGCTGTAGGGGATAGCCCGGCTGGTCGCTCTGGGCCCACATCTGCATACACATATAATCATCATTAGAACAGGCATGTATTAAAAAAGACAAAAAAAAAATGATGAAAAACATCAAAATCAAGGAGTACATACCTAGCTCCTCCTCCCATTCCTCCCCCTCTGGTAGTGGAAGGTCTGGGTCTCCCATGAAACTGGTCCCTGCATACGGCCAATCCTGAATCACAATCAGCTGTTGTCGGAGCCATATGAAGAACTCGTGATGCCACGACATCTCCTGGCCTCCTCCTCCTCTGGGCATCAATGCTGCCCAGCTAGCCATTCTAGGCTCTTGTGGCAATGGATCTGCCACCACAGCTCTCTGAATCTGGAAGAGTGGTATTCGTTCCAGGAAGAACGATACCACGATCGAGCCATATGCAAACTGTTTCGTCTCCGCTCGCTTGCAATTGGTGAGCTGCCTCTTAATGTTAGTAGTCACCACTGCAACCCAGTTAAAAATGGTCGGACTGAGGCATTCAGTCGCTAGGATCAGGTGGTTCTTGCTGGCCTCATGGGGCGCTTGTACCCCAGTTGCGCATGTGATGGTGAAGAGGATGGCTTTCAGAGTCAAATCCCGGATGGTGTTGATTAACACCTTAGCACTCCGCTGTTCGAATTGTGCTTCCGGGCACACTCGAGCTTTCACTTCACCAACCTTCTCCCCAGA
Organism: Pinus taeda; assembly: GCA_000404065.3. Taxonomy (NCBI): domain Eukaryota; kingdom Viridiplantae; phylum Streptophyta; class Pinopsida; order Pinales; family Pinaceae; genus Pinus; species Pinus taeda. The sequence goes on from APFE031217964.1 coordinate 30,167, forward strand.
AGGTCTACTACTAGTCAGAATAGGAACCGCCCCTCTCCGTGACAATCCTGTGATGAAGTATACATCGGAGACCTCGAGCTCTAAGGTCTGATTCCGCAGACGAAACACTTGGTCATCTACGTCCCAAGCATCAATGATAAACTGGAGCAACTCAGGTTGCAACCGCATGTATGATGTGAGGAAGAATTTCTTAAGGCCACAATCCCTCAGGGCGTTCATGCACCCTTCATCCTCAATGGCTGAGGCATCCACAATGTCATGTTCTCGCTCTTTCCATTCTGCCACCATTTTGACCTATTTCCTGCACCCATAAGGACAAATTTGAATTTATTAGGACACTGGACAAATTCTAATCCAGAGAAATTTCAAGTTGAACGGGTAAAAACATGTAAAAAGTTGGGTCGCGCGGTTAGCGCGACTGTTCTTAAAACAGTCGCGCTAATGGCGCAGCTCCCTTGGGTATTTCACCCCATTAGCGCGGGTCCACGCTGGATACCCCCGCCAATGGGGCGAAGCCCTAATTTTGAAATTCCCCCTTGCTGGGGCTCAATCAGGAACTAAATAAATTAAAAATGGTATGAAAATGGAGCTAAGGGAAGCGCCTCTTACCTGGAACTGACGAGGTCGTGAATGGTTTCACGGATTGGTCGTAATCACCGCCTGAAGTTTGACTCCCAAATGGACCCTTTTCACTCTCCAAGAGGTAAAATGGTAAAAGTAATTCTAATTTTACATTTTCACCCTATTTATCAACTTTTTAACTCATTTTTTGGTTTAAAAAGGTCATTTTTGAATATTTTAATGTATTTTTGGTCGAAAATGGGTTTTACATTTAGTTCTTGTGCAGCAACAGGTCTTTTACGCAGCTTCGACGGTGAAACGAGTTGTATTTTATACATTTTCGGACTCGGTAAATACACGAAAAAGTCACTATGGAGTCATCTTTTAGCTCTTTTCTGACTCGCTAAACGTGAAAAGATTGCCGAGTTATTCGTCTTGACTTGTTAAACGTAAATAAGAGGCGGTCATTTTTAAACTCTTTTTCCGACCGTATAAAGAATGAAAAGATCGTCGGACCCTTGTCGTTTCAGGTTCGTTAATGGAAACGAAACGATGTGATATCGGTCGCTTTTTTACTTTTTCGGATCGATGTCACTATTCACGAAAAGTACTCCTCGATCGTGATGATCGGGCGGTTCTTTCAAGCATCGTTTTATACTTTTTCGGGCTCGAGAGACACAACTTTATGAAAAAGGACACCCCTAGAGTCTTCTTTTTGCTGTCTTTTCAAACTCTCTAAACATGAAAAGACACCGAGTTCTTCCTTTGTCAGACTCGTTAAAACTTAATGACATCGGATTCCGTCGAAATGACGCTCTTCAAGCATATGCTATCCCCATCAAGCTTCTCATCCAAAAATAACCAGGGTACTCGCCAGAAATGGTGGGGGAATAAAGGAATCATGATTGTCGTCATCGGCAGTATGTCACTCTTGAACATGGCACTTTCTGCATTCGTGTCTGGGTGGGGACATCTCATCTCGTTTCACATTTGCCTCCATGGGTTTGGGTTATCCTATTTGACCATTCATCTGCTCATCGTCTTGTTATCATGACCCCTGATCATTTGACCTCAAATACTGCCAAATCCGTCGTTGTGCCGCCGATATGTTCAAGAGAAGTTGGCCTCTGCAAGAATACTCAACCTCCCTTCGATATCTCACACAAAACATATTGTCTCTTTCCGTCTCGTGTCGATGATGTGGGAAACATTATGGCCCACCTTCGACGAAGATCACTTCCTTTCGACTTCAGCTCATTATCCAGGAAGGTGACCTAGAGACTCCCTTCAGGTACCTTGGAGCCTGCATGCCTCAACGACAGGTTCTTCCTGTTCGACGTGAGGTTTTCATCATTGGCCTCTGATCGGATGACTCTACGGGTGTTCGACACCGGCTCATTCATTCGCACGCCGTGGATTGTACCTATAGTACCTTGAGGACCATCGTCATTATTGGTGGCGCCTCTCACGTCTGTTAACAATTTTCATCATTGACTGGTAATCAGACAATGTTCATGCATGTTCGACTTCGACTCCTATATTCACATGCTTGGACTTGTACTGTGTTCGGGTCGAGTTGGAGCGCAAGACCACGGATTGTGCATATTGAAATCCAGGTTGCATTTTGTGGATTATTGTAATCATTACATGACTCATTCATTGGATGGCTGTGACCATACCTGAGTCCATTCATAGATCCTCATCGGATGGCTGCGACCATACCTGGGATCCAGTTTTATACTCTGTTACGGATGGCTACGCCCATACCACATATATCATGTACTTGAGATATCAGTTGTACTTCTTTTCGCAGGTTCTCCAGCGACAGTGTTTCAGTCACACATGTTCTTGTAAAGCACTTCACTCCTCTCTCTCTCGGGCCTCATGCTTTAGGGGGCATCTGTTACACAGGAATTTGTCACCGTCCCTGTCACCCCTCTCTCGCATCTTGGAGGACCCATTCAGGGACTTGTGAGAAGTGACAAGACTTGAAACCACTTGCATTATTCACCTCTAAACATGAGCTTCATATGCCCTTAAGACATCTCTTGCTCATTGCCCTTAAAGATAGCCCTTTTTGGATTAGCGCTGGTACCCTGTGTTATGCCCGCGCCAATGGGGAAAATCCTATTGAAAGGGCGCGCCATTAGTGCTCTGTCCCAGAGTCGCAATCGCGCCAACCATTTTGGGAAAAGTTTTGAACTAATCAAACCTCCGAAGGTTCTGTCCAACTCATTCACCAAACTGATTCCAAGTTGAGTGAGGATGGTTTGGCTTCAAATCTTCTTGGATGGAAAGTAGTTTGCCACCATTCCATGGAAGTTTCCAAGTGATGAAGCCAAATCCATTATTGTGGGATTGACCTTATCTCTTCCTTTTCCTCTATAAAAGCTTGTCTCCATGGCTTGAGCAAGCTAGTTCTAGTTCTGACTCTAGTGGCAATACTTGTGCTGAAAGGAAGATATCAAAAGATTGGAGTTGCAAGAAGCCTTCTTTGTATCCATAAGGCTTTACCTAAGTAAAGAGACTTTGTCACTAAAGATAGAGAGAGCTTGTCCCTCACCCCTTCAAGCTTTTGCAAGACTTGTGTAGCTGAGCACCCAGCCAAAGGAGGACTTGACGTCACGACGCTGGTTGTATTCTCCTTTGTTGATTATTAATAATAGATGACTATCATTATGGTTCCATTCTCGTTGTACTTGTAATGGTTGATGTTGAATTATATCCTTCCTGACCGATGTATAATTGCATATATTAGATTTCACGCTTGTGGTTGTGTTGTTCTCTTTGTGTGCAGGTGTCCATTCACGTGGATAGTGGAGGATCGTGACCGGCCAAGGCAAAGGAACGTGGGCGACGTCTCTTCTACAAACTAAAGCGTGGGATCTCAAGTAGGTCTTCATCACCT
>APFE031217968.1:0-13577 GCA_000404065.3 Pinus taeda
GTAACTTCCCTCCATTGCACTATAAATTAAGGCATTGGGTCAGTTGCTAGGGAGGTTAGAAGCTGAACATTTTGAGGTTAAATGTTGATGGAATTGGGACTTCCTAGTTAAACTTGAGAGGAGAGATCACATACCTTTTGGTTTCATTGGGAAGTGAGTGAAGCTTGTCACCCAAGGAGATTTCTAGTGTGATGAGTGGACATGTTTGCAGTACAAGATTCGCAAGAAGGCTGAGTAGCTGATCATGAGAGGGAAAATTCAATAAGTATGATTGTGGGTAAAGACAGTCTTTGAGATGATCAACTTTACAATTCCATGATTTCGTGAGAGATGAAAACTCCCAACCCATATTTGATATAAGAGATGTGCATGAATACAGACACGCTATAACAGATTCTTGGATTCAGTCATAAGTGAAAATTTGAAAGATCACACCTGGAATATCAAAATTTTTTTACACAGGGATCCACACTGAATGAAACCATGCTGATAGATGGATTGTGCTTGAGAAACCATGTCTAATTTGGTTGGAGGGGCTTACCAGAGTCACGAGGTCCTGACATAACCATCAATGGAATTTGAAGTGCCTTCGCTCCTTGGCATTTTTCGAAACTTTCCAAAATTGTAAAATCGTATTTTGAAGCTTGAACTAGATCATGTAGGGCTTGAGGATGGATGTTATTGCTAATTTCAAAACTTCTCTCCGGACAACAACCATCTTTGTCACAGGTTTCAACAACAATCATATTTCTCAATTGAAGAGGCTCTTCTAATGGTATGTCCACATATAAATGAATTGGTGAGCTCACATGAGCAAGCTGATTTGACGAGTTGTCTTCATGCAACATAAGAGATGATGAGGGGTGGGAAGAGTCTTGTGCAATTCAACTATTTCCATAATGGATATCCACACTAACTTGTTTCAATTAATGATATAGCTCATCAGATCAAGAAGCTAGAGAACATGGAGTATCTTCACTGCATGTAGATGCATTGTGAATGGTAGGACACAAGGGCAAGTGAGGTGAAGAGGAAGTTTCGATATGGACACCTTCTTTAACTGGAGCACATTCTAGATCTGAGTTAGAGTGTTCATGAGAAAAAGGAAGATCACATGTTGTTCTTGGGAATTCGTCACAACATATGGAAGCATGGGATTGATCACTGCCCAAGGCTAGGGGTTGATCAAAAGAATTGATTATATAGGATGATCTAACTAGATTAGTAGATTGAGAATCGTTCAAGAATGGAATATTATTGTTTTGATGTCGAAAATCTTGAAACATAGAGGGAAGATTGATAGTGCCCTCACCTTTCTGCTCCTCTACCTGTGTAATGTTTTTGATGTGGAAAATCTTGAAACATAGAGGGAAGATTGATAGTGCCCTCACCTTTCTGCTCCTCTACCTGTGTAATGTTTTTGATGTGGAAAATCTTGAAACATAGAGGGAAGATTGATAGTGCCCTCACCTTTCTGCTCCTCTACTTGTGTAATGTGATTTCCTATCACCTAATCACAATTTCAGCCAACAACTTGAGAATCAAGAGAATGTGAACAACTGGCTGGCGAAGAGGAATGATAAAGTGAGTCATGGTACAAGGAGTCATGGCTTGTAGATGATAGAGGATGGCAGAGATGCAGATCAAATTCGAGAATTGAGTTATGAATAGTGACATCCTCTTGTGGAATGGAGGGGTGATTCTTCACTGTAGGATTCTTGAGCCATTCTGGAATGTCCTCCATTAAAGCAGGAGATAGATGAGAAGATGAGTTGGGGACTTGATGCACAGATTTGTCAGCTTCATGATCATTGCAAGGGGGCACCCACATTGGGACTGAAAAAGGAGGATGACAAGGATAAAATGGGGTAGTGGGCTCCTCTGTGGTCTAAGGTGCCTCATGGTCCACAAGAGTTGGGGAGGAAGGGAAAACAGGAGGTTCACTGTATTGGGAAACATGAAACAAGCGTCTAAACTCTTGTGTTAAGAAATTCGAGTTCAAAAGATGTTCAGGCATTTCATAACAAAGGTGAATGAAGCGATCAACAAAATCCTTAATTGATTCATCAAGCTTCATTCTTAAACTGTATGTTTTTTTACAGAGATCTTGGTGGTTATACTCATCTAGTGTTTTAATCATCATCGCAGCAAGTTGACCGAATGAATCGATAGAGGCAAAGGGTAATGTATGAAACCAATGTTGAGCATGACCTTCGAATGTGAGGGTGAGTCGTACAATCCATACATCTTTGGAATTTATTTGGTGACGATGGAAAAGAGTCATAATTTGAAGCACATGCACACGAAAAGATAGTTCACCCTCACCATTGAAATTCAACTTGGATAAGTCATGAATAACTTCCGCAAGGATGGTACATTTAGGATTTTTAGAAAAACATACCAGGATTATGATTTCGGGAAGAGTCATTTTAAAATAAGAGATTCAAACCAGACTCTATTGTTAGAAAATTATATATTACAGAGCAATGGAACACAAAATATTGCAGAAATATAAACACAAAAAATGCATAAAACAAGAGAGACACAAGTATACGTGGTTGACCCAGTTTGGGCTACATCCATGGAGAAACAACCAGAACTTCCTTTTATATTATCCAGCAAACTGAAGAGATACAACCTACAGTAGATCCACTGTAATTCCCTCTTCGCTCTCAATCTCCTCTCTCTTCCTCACTCAGAATATAGATCTACATAGACGCAATACAATTCCCTCATATATAGCGAGGGGGTGCCTTCTAGGGAAAAAACCCTAAATTAAACATAACATCTACCATCAGATCTCCGCCTAGTGAACGACCCAGATTGACCCTCCCTGCAGCATATATTTTATGGGCACCGTTGCCGTCCCATTACGAATTAGGGTCCAATGCGACGATACCTTTGAATATAAAAGATAATCAGGCTCCACACCCAACATCTACGGGTGAAACCTTTCATCTGGCCCTCCTTCTAGAGCCAGAATTGTTGATGGTGCTCAACTTGCTAACATTAAGGGGATATCCCTTGTATGAAGTCCCAACTAGACCTCACACTGTTTGGTGTAGGAGTCTCATTCGGTATAAATGCCTCGTTGCCATATACTTAGAGACATGCCTTGGCTCTAATTGTCAGCACATGAGAGTGTTGCACTGGTATCTTCAAACATCAAGGTAAGTGTGCCTGATGAGTGCATAAAGTAACTTGTGTGTTGGTTCTCTTATTGCAAAGGGGGAGAGTAAAGTGAGCCTATAAGTGAGAGGTAATAGTATCACCCAGGAAGAGACACATGCGAACTAGAAAGGTTTGTCTGGCATCCAGCAGAAGCGACAATCATTAAAACCAAAGTGCAGGGGACAACATGTACACCACCCAACAGAGTAGTCCACATGGATGTGACAGTCGTTAAAACCAAAGTGAAGGGGACAACACGTACACCACCCAGCGGACTATTCCACATAGATGTGACAGTCATTATAACTAGAAAACAAAGATGGTATGTTGAGTATTGTTATCACCAACAAAATGATCATCTAGACTAATTTACTAGATGGATTGAAGTACACCATGTAAAGCCAATTTTACCATAGTAAAATGGCTTTCACTATGAGAAATTACTTAATAAACCACCTTTGTTAAGTAATTTATAGCTCAAACCATGAAGAATAATTAAATAAATCATTATTTATTTGATTTTCTTCTAGGAATAATTAATTAAACCATTGTTCAGTTATTATTCCTTGTCATATTTGACCCAATCATGAAAAATAAATAGATAAATCATTAATTATCTTATTTTTCTCTAAGAATGATTAATTAATTATTATTCTTTGTCAAATTTGACTAAATCCCTTAGGAATAATTAAATAAATCCTTATTTGTTTATTATTCCTTAATTAATTCCTTGAGATAATAAATAAATCATTTATTTATTTATTATTTCTAAATAAAAGTTTAAATACTTTTTTCGTCCTAACCAAATATAATAAAATATTCCAAATGGTTATTCCAAGAATGGGATCAATAATATCTTATTATTGCTCATTATTCGAGGATAACTCAATATTTTGTTATAAATAGAAGGGTTTTCCATCCATTATTCACTTTTGATTATTTCCATTGTTGCACTCATTGTTGTAACTCTGATTATTTTCATTGTCACACACCATATTTTTGTTTGGTTTACACTTTATCGAGGAGAGGGACTCTACACTTCAGAAGATGTTTGAGGATAGCCAAGAACCCATCCCATAGAGGGGGACTGGTAACATCTATTTGTTCCCTTCACAGGTGTTATAATAAAAGCTATTCTTTGTATATTTGGTTTCCATTGGATGATTGGAGTTATTACTCTTTCTTTTTTCTGTTTAACTATGATTGTGGCATAGATGAGAATTTTGACAGGTTTTGTTTCTATCAGTTGTTGCAGATCTACAATGTATAGCAGCCATTTATATTTTTGAGATTGTTTTTCTTCCACAATCTTAAGTGGGTTCCTTTTGTACATCTTTGAGAAGAAAACAATACAACAAAATTGGCGACTCTGTTGGGTTTTATACTTCAGATTGAGAAACTTGGGTGACCTTCGGTTTTCAGGTTAGGGTTTCTTTTTTTTTCAATTCTCTTAATGTTTCCTAGTTTTTTAACCCTAGATCTCTTCAATTTATGACTTTTGCAAGCTTTCTGGTCTTTTACGCAGGTCACAGGAAATAGCCGCAACAAAGGCGACAGTTTTTTCCGAGATTTTCCGATCGGGATCCATGGAGTAGAAATCGCACTTTTTAGCCCAAAAAGTGCGATCTAGAGGCCAGAGTGCACCTATCAGCCCAAAAAGTGTGATCCCACCTGAAAAACAAGTCAGTACCTGTGATTTTTGGATTTCCAGGTTTTTCTCAGATCTATTTCTAGGTTTTGCAGAGAACTGTCTACTAGGATGTCTGACCTCTATCCCATCTCACTTAGGCCTTCATCTACTCTGATTTACTCGTTGATGTGGAATTTAGCCCCCCTAGGGCTTCTAATACACTTCCACCTTTATATGAGGAGTTTCGCTAAGTGAGTAGTCTGAGTTTCTGCATTTCTTTCAGCCCTATTTTCCAGATTTGTACCCTTTTGTTTCATATCTATAAAGAGAGGTTATTACAATCCATAGTTTCACATTACAACTTGTTTGGTCATTGGCCTTAGGGTCTCATCAATTGCCCTAGGTGTTTCACCCATCTCCCTATCTTTTTGCAACAATCTTCCTCTCTGGTTTGTTGTTGTTTCTGCACCACTTTCCAGCAGCCTAGTGTCAATTGATCCCAATCACACCGACAATTAGATATCTTGAACTTTTTAGTGTGTTTTCCATCGATTTAGCCACCAACCTGCACAGTGTTTACAAACCCAATTTGGGTGGAGTTTAGTTAATTGTTTTTCTTTTCATTTTCTGTTGTTAATTTTAGTTTATTTTTAGCAAGCTTTTTTATTTTTTACAAACACGATCTCGGCTTACTCAATAATTACACTTTCACACACAAGCACACCTTAAATGAAGGGCGTTTTCTTTACATCGCCAAGCCAAGACTTAACATAATAAAGTTATCTCCCCTCATAAAGACAAAGGCATATTTTTAATCTCCCTTCACAATTTCCATGTCACATGTGTCTTACCACCATTATGCCACCAAGGAGTTTGTCACGGACACTATTAGGCCTTCACCCCCAGTTTCTACTTGGGCATATTACCCCTTCCCGTCGGGTTCAAGTTCATAGTACTCTGAGTCCCCATACTGAATCTTCTCCTAGTTCTTCTGATTCTTGATCTAATTCCGAGCCTCCTTCACTGCATATAGTCACCATATCTGGACCCACAGCTGGAGTAGGAACCAAACCTAGTGTTGGCTCTAGTTCTATCCCGGTGGTCACATCAAGTGGAACAATCTCAGGAACCGTTCCGACAACCCCCATGCTCCCCTTTATGGTTGGGTTAAGTCTACTAGATTTTAATCAATTTATAAACTACACCAAGCACCACGATGCTATTTGGCCTTCTATTCCGACTAAGCTTTCCTCAGACATCCCAAAGTTTGAGGGTAATGCTAGAGAGGATCATGCCAACCATGTCTGATCCTTCCACATGTGGTGCTCGTCCAACTCAATTACCAATGACTCCATTTGTCTTTGGCTATTCCAACACACGCTCACTAGAGACACTGTAAAATGGTATGTAGGCCAGCCTGCCGCATCTCATTCTGTTTTTGTGATGCTTGCTAAAGCATTCCTTTCATATTTCCAGTTACCTCTCTAGTACGACATTGGTACGAAGCTATTGACCTCATTTTTTCAGTCCTCTGCCACTCACCTTTCCAACCATTTTGTCAATCCTCTGCCACTCACCTTTCCAACCATGTTCAAGAGTGGCGTCGAAGGAGGAGCACATGTCGTGCTCCACCCTTTGAAGACCATGTCTACCTAGATTGGTTTCTTAGGATCCTTTTAGGACCCATTTGAAAAGATGTCGTGTCACATTTTCCTTAGACCCAGGAAGAAGCTCTCCAAACCACTCTAAGATATGACCTGATTTATGCACAACCCGGTTATATCTATACCGTCATCCCAGACCTCCCTTGTCCTAGAAGTGCCAATGCACCAGGAGCATCCCACGCCACCAATAGTATCAGTGGAACCCTTTCACACCCTTCGCCATATACTCAACAAAGTCATGGCTATCCGCAAGGGGGCACCAGTTCCTCCAACACTTATGCCCCTCCTGCTAGCAGCATGTTTTCAGGACCCCAACCTGTCTACCAAACTGTTGCTCCTCCTTATGCACAGCCGAGTGCTCCAGCCCCTCAAGCATTAGCACTAGAGCATCCCATGCATCCTCAACCCCAACAACCACCGCCCCCTCAGGGTCAAGTGCTTTCACAGCAGAATGTGACCAATCCCCAAAATTCGAAGAAAAAGAATAAGGGAAAAGGTAACCATGGTAACCATGGTAATCAAGGTAATCAACCTAGTGAACCCCAGGGAAGCCAACCTAACACCAAAAACCCACAACAGGGAAGCCAACCCAAGTAGAACGAGGCTATTTGTATGAACAAGCCTTGTGAATGTTATGGTGAACATGGATATTATACACATGAGTGTCCTCTCTTACCCCAGATGCGCTAAATGTGGGAAGCTCAAGCAACTTCTAAAGGTAAACAATCACCTCAGAATCCTAGGCCATCTCAACCGGCAGTGCTTACAAATCCATTCCCTCAACAAGGATTTGTTGCTGCTCAACCTCAGCTAGGTCAAGTAGCCCAACCCCCCAACCTTCTAGTCCTGGTGACTACCAGATCCTTATGATTAATTATGATGAGCACAATACCTCTGTTATCAACTTACAAACTCAGTCACATAAATATGACAAGCCCTCGACTTAGTCTGCCACTGATTCCTAAACCATACCATTTGCTGAGCCTCTTATGACACCAAATGGTCAATTACAGATCCCTCAACCTAGAGTTGAGGAAATTCCCAAAATCCCCAAGGGGAAATTACACCATAACGTTGCTTCCAACTGAGTTTCCCATACATACAATATAGTAGATGACTTGGCACCATCACCTATTGCCATGTCGATGCTAGAGGTACTCCAGTCGTGCCCATCTCAAAAGAAAGCTCTAGTACCTTCTTTGGGTGCAATAGATCCTTCCACCCCTTCAAGACCTCCTCCATTTGTGGGTGCCTCTCCTATGTTCCCACCAGGAACTGTTCCTCCAGGTCTTAACCATCCAGGAGCTATTCCACCAGGACATTTCCCTGCAAGATAGATACCTTTCTTGTTTCCCCTCCGCGAATCTTTTTTGTCTCTTTCATGGCTTCGTTGGTCCTTCCGAACATGTCTTTGGGGATCCCAATATGGTACATCAATCCCCCTGCAATAATTATACCTCGTTAGTTAAGACCTTATCATGCTTTGACCTCCGCTTAACCGGTCCCTACTACCCCTCCCGCTGCTTCAGTTCCATTATGACCTCAACAGGAACCCACTCCTGTTGCGAAAGCATCTGGATAGGGGGTCAAATATAAGAGGAAAGAACCTAAGGAAAAGGCTTCCCAAGCTCCTCTAGCTCCTAAGGCCCAAAATTCATCACCTTCATGTGCTTTGTGTAAAGTTGTTGGGCACGCCACCAATAATTCCCGAGCTTCCTCATCTCAAACCTTTGGTTCATGAAATGCTCCCTGAGTAAAATACCCCTGAAGTCCATGTTAACTTACCAGGTCCACCCAAGAAACTCAAAACTTTATGCACAAATCATCCTTGTGCCTTGTGCAATCATCATGGTCACTATTCCCATTGTTTCCCTCGTCTTGATGAATTTCGCGTCTTCCTTGAAGCGCTTCTCGAATGCGAGGCCACTCGTAGTAGAACACCTACTCCTCTACCCGTGGATTCTGGTACCACTAAACCAGAATAGGGGGACTCTAGTCCCACCATCGTGATCCCTCCCCCCGATGTCGAGATGACAAACTCCACGAGTCATGTCCTTTACTTGTCGTCATCCTTGATTTCCTTGCACACAAACCTTTTTGAGGTTTATGCACACATTTCTATCAAACCTTTTTCGACAGAATCCCAGGTCTCAACATCTGTAGATCCTACATCTCCCAGTTCATAATCTACCATTCCAGATGATGCGTATGTGAACCTTATCTCTCAGGTTGATTCACCAGGTACTGCCGCCGCATCATGTAGTCATTCTTCCTCCTGTTTGCCCATCTTCCATTTTGATGAGGACATCATGGAAGCTATATCTACTCCTGATTATCCTTGGGATGATATGCACCATCGTGCGTACTTCCTTCCATATTTGGAGTCCACCACTCTAAATACATCTAGTATTCCCATAGCATACTAGGGGGACACATAGGCCCCTACATCTCCTTTGGAGGATTTCATGCCAAGTTGTGTCGAGATGCTTGAACCCTTGTTTCGAGCACTTAGAACACAATGGTGCTCCACAAACTCCTCTTGCTAGGGGGCATCATTCCCATCTATGCATACCAGATTAGTCCCCTCCATCACATATGTTTGCGAGCAGTATCCCATGCTTGGGGGCATGATGGTTTTCCCTCGGCCATTGATTAACATAAGTCTCGGCCTAGATCCCACTGGATCTAGGTATGGCCAATTATCCTCCCATTCCTTGGATAGTTTGTCCTACCAGCCTCTCCGGTGAGTTATATGCACATCGCATATTGTAGACGTTTGATACCATATCTTCAAATATTCTACTCTATGTCCACATAGTCCCCTTGTTTGACTTAGTGGGTGAGGATGATTCTAGACCTCCTTTAGTAGTTCATTTTCATTTTCCTCTTCCCTTACATATTCACCAGGAACCATCGTCCCATGAAGCATTAAGGCCATCTTTAGACAAGTAAGGCCACTTGCCTGAAAGTCATAGATCCCAATTCCGATGGTCGGTTTGTCTGCTACAATCTCCACAAGATTTAGGGCCTTCTTTTACTCTCAAATTGGAGAGAAAATACCCTTTATAAGAAAACCCACAGTTTTTTTGTCACACATTGCGACCATATCGTAGCTTGGTTTGACAAACCATCAACACTATTGGAAATCTCTCATCGAGTATTATAATGGATCTTTCACAGTTTTGGATGATTTGACACTTCACCCGAAAGCCATTTTTCCAAGAAGGGTCACTTCATCGCCTCTCAAAATCAAATTTCTTCATAAAGTGACACTTGTACTTTGAGTTCCACCTCCTCTTAATACTTGTCATACCATGTGTTGCTTTTCGTCATGAGTAACCATCATTTACTCGTTTTCATGGTCCCCACCGAGCCTATTTTGTGTGGAAGTGTCATCGACTCACCCTTATTTAGAGCATACACGATGAATCACCCTTGCATCCATGGATTCTGTTTCACATCCCATTATATCATGTCACAATATTCCATCCATATTTTCATACCATTCATCATGTGCTACCCATTTTGGCCTCCAGTCATATTATTCCCATCTCCTCCAGAGTTGAGTTAGTTGTTGCTAGGTCAACGATGCACTTTATGCTCTAACAAGGCAGGTCATGTGCTTGTCCCTCGGTCCCACTTTTCCCATTATCCCTAGTGTTAGTCCATCCATCACATTACTATTTTCCCTTTTTCCTTAGTTGAGGATCCTCATTGCCTCACCTATTGCGGACCCTATTCTGTCGACATCAGCCCATTTATTCCAGAAGAACAACCTAGAGGGAGATGTACCTTAGTTCCAGCTTCCATTCTTGTTCAACGCCTTAGATTGAGCAAAGGGACTCATTATTTCCCTTTGACTTGGTCGTTTCATGTTCATGATTCATACACTTGATGGTCTAGTGATGCAACAGATTGTACGTGTGATTCTCAGGTTTGTGTGTGATGTTTCAGACCTCATGAGGGGGTGGCCCTTCAGGTATCCCCCCACATGCTCGGATGCATTCCTATTAAGCTACAACCTCAGACGTAGTTCCGCAGAGTTGATGGGTTCAGTTCCTACCGATCGCAGTGTTCATAGCATGCACATCTCCTTCAGATGATCCATTTAGTTTGCAAATCCCTTCCCTGTTCAGCAGGGCTTCTTTCGTTATTTTACGCTCCCTCCCACCCATTTTTTGAGGGAAGGGCCTTTGTATCTCATGTACTCAGATATTATTGTATTCAGTCCTAGCTCATGTTTTTCCAGTTGCATTATGTATATGGGACACATTGTATTATTTTCTGGCTCGGTTATGCCAGCATGTCATGTACCATTTAGCTGATGTACTTGATTGCTCAGTTTGATGTTTCTTGGCACACCATTATTTTTGTGCTAAGTTATCTCGGCGGGTATGGGTATGCCTCCCTTGCCTCATTGAGGTCTGGTACCACAACATAAAAGGATACTTGCATTAGTCTCTCCCCCTCTGTCCCTATCCTATTTCACTTCAGCTTTATTGGTCTCTCTCTCTCTCTGACTCCTGTGTGTTGTCTAGTGATTGTGTCTTTACAATCTACTTCAGTCATACGTTTTGTTCCTAACAGTCATACGTTGGGGGGCAATCTGTTACCACCAAAAAATTGATCATCTACCCTAATTTACTATATGGATCGAAGTACACCATGTAAAGCTAATTTTACCATAGTAAAATTTCTTTCACTGTGAGAAATTACTTAATAAACCACAACCCATGAAGACTAATTAAATAAATCACTATTTATTTGATTTTCTTCTAGGAATATTTAATTAAACCATTTTTCAATTATTATTCCTTGTCGTATTTGACCCAATCATGAAAAATAAACAGATAGATCATTAATTATCTTATTCTTCTCTAATAATAATTAATTAATCACTAATTAATTATTATTCTTTGTCAAATTTGTCTAAATCCCTTGGGAATAATTAGATAAATCCTTATTTGTTTATTATTCCTTAACTAATTCCTTGAGATAATAAATAAATCATTTATTTATTTAGTATTTCTAAATAAAAGTTTAAATATTTTTTCCCTCCTAACCAAATATAATAAAATATTCCAAGTGGTTATTCCAAGAATGGGATCAATAATATTTTATTATTGCTCATTATTGGAGGATAACTCAATATTTTGTTATAAATAAAAGGGTTTTCCATCCATTATTCACTTCTGATTATTTTCATTATCGCACTCACTGTTGTAACTCTGATTATTTTCATTATTGCACACCATATTTTTGTTGGGTTTACACATTATAGAGGAGAGAGACTCTACACAAGTTGAAGACATTTGATGATAGCCAAGAACCCATCCCATAGAGGGGGAATGGTAACATCTATTTGTTCCCTTCAGCGGTGTTATAATAAAAACTATTCTTTGTATTTCTGGTTTCCATTGGATGATTGGAGTTATTACTCTTTTGTTTTGCTGTTTAATTATGATTGTGGCATAGATCCTAATTTTGGTAGGTTTTGTTTCTATCAGTTATTGCAGATCTACAATGTTTAGCAACCATTTCTATTGTTGAGATTGTTTGTCATCCACAATATTAAGTGGGTGCTTTTCGTACATCTATGAGAAGAAAACACTACAACAAGTATGTCGTGAAGTAGTCCACAAGGAAGTGATGGTGATGATAACCAATACACAAAGGTTGTTTGTCTAGTATCCCGCAGAGTAACCCACAGGGATGAGACAACGGTGATAACCAATACAACACATTCCCAACAATATAAGTACTAAAACAACTGAAGTAGTCCCACTATCTTAGTACAGGAGAAACAACCATGCATTACAAATGCTGAAAGAATAGTCTTACAAACATCTACAAAACATGCATGGAAATGTGTTGGCCTTAACATGCTTCTGAATTAAGAAAAAGTCCCAAGACACATATGTACACCATACATCACTATCCTAGTAGTGGGACATTCGAGCCACTCCTCACTCCTCAAAGAAATGATTGTAAACTCTCAAGGCTATGTGGGAGGAGTCAAGGTGAAAATTCCTTGCTCATACAATGGGAGGGGTATATATAGCCAAGGGTGATGCTTGACCTTGTGACTCTTGGACTACCCTCAAGAATTTTCAACTTCCTATGACTTTTCAACTAACATGACTCTTCATCTTCATGTGTGTGTCCATTGGACATCCACTTTACATTACATTCAGTTACAACAAATATGGCCCATACTAGTCATGTGGCCTTGACAACTCATGACACAACTTGACATGACACTGCTGACATGTACTAGATGGTTGTGGTGTCCATGTCAATCTGTTGCACTGTGAAGTGATGGATGTACTCTCATGTGTGCTTTATCTTCTCCTCTGCATGACTTGATGTTGCGGGGTCTTTAATGGCCTTGGTCTTGCAATATGGTTCCATGCTTGTGTTCCTTTCGCTTACTACTTGATGTGTGTTGTTCGTTCGTCTAACTGCAAGTAAGTTTTCTAGCATGTGCGCTCCTTGTTCACCTCGTGAGTCATCTCGCCACGACCTATTAGTGTACTTGTGCCTGCAATTCACTCATGATGGGATGACATCAAATCCAAAAACCTCCTAGTCTAGAATGATGCATGGTTTTCCGTGTTTTGGGCCCGGATGTTGGGTCCCTATAATACTAGTGATTACCCCATTACTATTGTAGTTATACCCCTTATTAATATTGTTGTGCCCCTATTGCCCCCATATTGTTATTACTGTGCCCCATAGAATCCCTTTATTATTATTTTTGTGGATTTATATTATTATTGTTAGGTCGGTTGGGTTATATTGTGACTCCTTAGACTCCAATATATAGAAAGGAGGTTTTGTCATTTGAATTAGCCAAGAATTGTTCATTTATGTAATGTAAAGGAGGTTGCCCCCTCGAAGAGGCTGAATTTTAAGGTGTTGATCTGTCTTTTCTATATTTCTTGAAGTTGGTTTCACAACAGAGACAGTCTTAAAAGAAGTCACAGACCTCTCCATGGAAGGAGAGAAGTGGATAGATAGGCATACCAAGTTGCAAGGTGCTATGTTGATGTTCATCGACCCTAGTGAAGCACTAGCTCGAAAAGGCAAAGGTTATCACCTAACTTCCTTTC
>APFE031217969.1:657-43086 GCA_000404065.3 Pinus taeda
AGAGGAGGAAGAAGGTTTGTGGACCATGGATTTCGATGGAGCAGTGGGAAATGATGGCGCTGGAATTGGAATTTGGGTACGCAGTCCTTTCTCCACCCCAAACAAAGTCACTAGTAACGTACGGGTATCCTCTTACAAGTTGGCTTTTGAGTGTTCAAATAATGAAGCTGAGTATGAAGCTCTGATTGCTGGCCTAAAGATTCTAAGAAAGATGAACGCCAAGAGGATTTCAGTATATGGCGACTCTGAATTGGTTATCAAGCAGGTCAGAGGCGAATATCAAGCAAAGCATCCTAGGATGCGAGCCTACCATAATGTAGTCCTAGACATTTTGAAATTATTTTTAGAATACACCTTGACATGTGTGCCTCATATACAAAATAGTATTGATGATGATCTTACTAAGGCAGCGAGTAGTTTGAAGATCCCAATGAACTCTAGTAACAAATTCAAAATTCATGTCAAGCATCATCCAACCATTCCAGACAATCAGAGATATTGGCAAGTGTTCCAAGATGATGAGGAGATTGATGATTTTCTGCAAAACAAAGGCAAGTTTAAAGGGACCTCAATTGATGAAGAAAATGACGATGGAAAAGGTAATGGTACAGATGAAATGCAAATCAATGAAATGGACGTGTTGCAGCTGAAAAATAATGTTATTCACAAAGGCTTGATACCTCTAGAAGAACTCTTTGATCAAGATGATGTAGCCCGCAAGCCAACATTGTAGCCAATAGAGAAGGGTGTGGAAGAGGTCAATATTGGAACAGCTGCAAATCCTAAATTGGTAAAATTGTCCAAAGCATTTCCGCCAATGATCAAGGACAAATATATCAGTTTGATTTCTTCATTGGCAGATGTGTTTGCTTGGGACTATTACGACTTAAAGACATATGACACCAATATAATTCAGCACACTATACCCATCAAGCCTAATCAAAAACCATTCAGACAGAAGTTGAGAAGGCTAAATCCAAAGTTGCTGCCATCTATTGAAAAGGAGATCAACAGGTTGTACAAATTAGGGATCATTGTGCCAATCAGATTTTGAGATTGGATCTCCAACTTGGTTCCCATAAGGAAGAAGACAGGTGAGATTCGCTTATGCATTGATTTCAGAAATCTCGACAAAGTTTCATTGAAGCACAACTATCCACTGCCCAAAATGGACCATATACTTCAACAAGTAGTGGGAGCATCTCGTATGTCACTACTTGATGGTTATTCTAGATAAAACCAAGTTTCTGTCCATGAGGATGAACGAGACAAGATAGCGTTCACCACTCCATGGGGAACATTTCATTATGAAAAAATGCCTTTCGGTTTGAAGAATGTGGGTGCCACATTTCAGCGTGCTATGGACTTCGCTTTTGCAAATGAGAAGGATGTCTTTTTGGTGGTGTATTTGGATGATTTGATAGTGTTTTCTAAATTTGATGAAGAGCACATGTACCATATTAAAACCATCTTCCTAAAGTGCAGAAAATATGGCTTGTCACTGAATCCAAAGAAGAGCTTGCTCGCCATGGAAGAAGGCAAACTACTCGGGCACATTATCTCAAAAGATGGCATCCGTATTGACCCGACACGTGTGCAATCAATTCAACAAATAGATCTACCCCAGAATAAAAAAGAGATATAATCGTTCAATGGTAGGATGAATTTCCTATGCCGCTTTGTACCCAATCTTGCTGAGCATCTAAGAGAGATGACAAACATGCTTAAGGACAGCCAAGTGAAATGGATGGAAGAGGCTGTAAAATCTTTCAATTTGGTAAAATTGGCTCTTTCCTTAGCACCAGTTCTAGTCAGCCTGGACTACACTCAGGATTTCATATTGTTTTCATTTACTTCGGAGCATACTATGGCAGCGGTATTATTGCAGAAGAGAGATGATCATGAAAGACCCATTGCATTTTTCAGCAGAGCTATAAGAGATGCAGCTTTAAAGTATAACATCATTGAGAAGCAAGCCCTTGCACTTGTGAAGGCAAAGAAAGATTTCCGGGTGTATATTCTACATTCTCACATTCTAGCCTATGTTCCTAATGCTACTGTAAAAGATGTTTTAGTGCAGACCGATCCGGAAGCAAGAAGAGGCAAATGGATTGCAGCCTTGCTGGAATATGATGTGGAAATAAAGCCCACAAAGCTAGTGAAAGGACAAGGATTGGCGAAGCTAACGGCTGAATCAAAGTTGCATGCCTGGACATAAATCTGATCGTTGCTATGTCCAATGAGAACGATGAAGAATCGTCAATTTAGGTATTGGAAATGTTTTCTCTTTCTCCATGGTATTCAGATATCATATATGTGCTCAAAAATTTGTCACCACTGCGCGGCATGACTAGAAACAAAGCAAGAACACTCAAGTTGAAGGCTGCCAAGTTTTGTATTCTTAATTTAGCACTGTATTGGAAAGATACTGGTGGCATTTTGTTAAATTGTTTGGTGGAAAAGGAAGCAAAGCAAGTCATGGAGGACTGCCACCAAGGAGACTGTGGTGGTCACCTTTTTTGGAAGTCAACAACAAACAAAATTTTGAGAGTAGGGTACTATTGGCCAACATTGTTTGCTGATGTATATAAGATGGTCAAGCACTGTCATAAGTGTCAGATTTTCAAAGGAAAGCGGAAGTTACAGCCTCTACCACTCAAGCCCATAGAGGTGAGTGCTCCGTTTCAGCAATGGGGGTTGGATTTCATTGGCGAAATTCATCCTGCTTCTTCCGGACAACATAGATGGATCCTCACAGCCATAGATTACTTCAAAAAATGGATTGAGGCGATTCCCACCAAACAAGCTACAGATGCGGTAACCATTTCATTCCTCGAAAATAACATCTTGTCTCGCTTTGGTTATCCAAATAAGCTAATCATTGATAACGCAACAGCTTTCAAATCAAAAAGGATGATAGAGTTTTGTCATAAATATCACATCATTTTGGGTCATTCAACTTCCTATCATCCGCAAGGCAATGGATTGGCGGAATCTTCAAACAAATCATTGGTCAACATAATCAAGAAGCTCCTGGAAATAAATAAGAAGAGCTGGCATAAGAGGTCTGTAAATGCACTTTGCGCTGATCAGGTCAATCAGAAGAAATCCATAGGTACGTCACCATTTGAGCTTGTTTATGGAGTTGATATAGTATTTCCTTCCTCTCTCGCTGCCCCAGTTGTCAAACTTCTTCAGGAGGCCGGCAGTGAAGAAGATCCCATGCAGAGAAGGCTGAATCAAATGATCCACTTGTAGTAGACCAGAGAAGAAGTTTTGAAGAACACATCCAAATTGCTGGAGAAAATCAAGAAAATTTATGACATAAAGGCAAAGGTGGATAAATTTTAGGTGGACGATGTGGTGCTGAAGTTGGATGCAATGAATGAGGAGAAAGGCAAGCACGGTAAGTTTGAGAACCTCTGGAAAGGTCCTTTCAAGTTTGCAGCATATCGGGGGCAGAATTCCTTTCTTCTGAAGGAAATAAACGGAGAAGATTGTCCAGGAGGGCCGATCAATGGTCGGCTGCTCAAGCGGTACCATTTCTAACTTATTAACGTTGCTTCCACTGTCACTGTAAATACCATTTTATTTCAGTTTCGTTCGAGTTGTTCAAGCTAGCCTTTAAGTCATTTCAATGTCAAGTTTGAGTCTTTTTTTTGGTTATTTCAGTTTCATAAATGAGTCAGAGTCCTGTATTATTTATCAAACTGATCACTCCATAGCCCAATGGATGAAGGCACTGTCTAGCTCTTCCAAAGATCTGCTATTCTTGGCACCTCCAAGGAGCTACCATCCCCCATTGGAGCCAATGTTAGAGTCGGTCTGGTGAGTCCTCCGTCAGAGATCAAAACTCTTTATGCATTTCATGTTTAGCTATCGTGCTCCATTCTCCCAGTTGCATTCTGCTAGGGGCATGCCATAATTTAACGGAGAAGGTCATGATAGTCATTCCCCCTCATGTCTGGCTCCTGCTGGCTCAAGTCTTTTTTCAATAATCATCAAAGTCCATGACAGTCAAGGTCTGGTCATTTAAAGGACAAAGGTCATTTCGAGGTCTAGGTCTAGGAATTCATCAATTTGGTCTTTGAAAATGTCCAGTAAAGCCATGCAGGCCAGAGTGAGGCCCTTACACAGTTATGGTTCAGAGAGCTTCATCGTCATGCGAATAAACTTTGAGTCTTCTTCAAAACTCTGTTTTAAAGAAAAGTCAAACAGTGTCAATTATGACAAAATTTTCAAAAAAGTCGCCAGTTGATTTTTTCAGATGCAGTCATGGTTTCCATGGCCAAATGTCCTGTCGTGCAATCCCTGCAAAGAGTGCCAAAAATTTCATCATTTGAGCTAAAAGTTCAAAGGGAAAGTGAAAATCAGTGTGTTTTAAAGTCAGTGAAAAAAGTGCAAAACTCAAACATTAGAAAAATGGGTTTTTGAAGAGGCAAAAACTAAACCCATCTCTTCCAAGGATATATATACAAATTTTTGTCAAAACAAAAGGAATTGTGCTATTACAAGCCATGGAGAAGCGTTTTAAAGACGTGAGTGTGCATTGGTGAGCGTTTGAGTGAGTTGGAGGCAGTTTTAGAGGGCACGGTGCATATACCCAAGAGCGCGGCGCATATACCCAAGAGCGCGGCGCACAGAGAGGGCATAGCACACACGCACCCTGCCCATAGTGAAATTTTACTAAGGGCGCGGCACATACCCAGGGTGCAGCGTACTGGGCTTTGCACACGACGCATACAGACAAGGGCCAAAACAGGTGCCCAAACGCTCCCAAATGCTGGTGAAGCCTATCAAATTGAGAGGTAGGCTCTTTAAAATCACTTGTTCATCAAATTTTGTCAAGATAGGGTGTTTATAGAGATGTTTCAATACCATCAAAATGTATAAAATGGACCATAAGAAATCACCATGAAATTGATGGCTAGGGTTGTTTAAATGTCCTGTTAGTGCCAAGGTTTCACTCCACTCACCTTTTCCCCACACCCATAACTTTTCCCATCCTCCCTCTATCATTTTTCCTAAAATACCTGCCCTAAACTATTACCAAACCCTCTCCCCTATCCATCCACTATTTGGTCAATGCTAAACCCCAAACCCTACCCCATCAAAAACCCCAAACTCCTCCCACATCGCTAACAAATTTCTCCCTATAACCCCTATCCCCATTTCATCACTCCCTTCCTAACACTCCCTATTTCATTGTTCCCCTTGGTAACAGATATTACAAAGGCACCCAGCCTCACACCATCATCAAAGGGGCAGCCTAATCATAGTCCACATTGCAGTCATGACATCACAACATTCGTCTAAGTATGAGATGGAGACACAGAGTGACTCATCCTCAGAAGAGCAGGCTCCCAGGAGACACCACAAGAGTGGCAAACATGTCAGGGATGAACCCACTACCCTCACCGAGTTACAAGCATGCCCTCTTGCCATGTCATGCTTCCAGAACCTATCATGTTTTGAATTTTGTCAAAGGGTGGCAAATGTTAGAGTTCATCATGAGTTGTCCCGTTTATTTGTGTTTCATCTTCATGGAGGTCACTCTATCTTGGTTGGGGTCACTTTCACATTGACACCTGAAGCTATATCCGTGGCAACAGGTATACCAAATGTTGGAGAACAGTGGCATAAGAAGAAGAAGGTGGATAGGCAACACTATGAGCCTAACATCAAAGCCAGATTCTTGAATGAGCTCACAAGAGTCTTTCCCTTCAGATACTTGAAAGATGAGTATGCTCCACTCATGAGATTGATCATGAAATACTTCAGCTGTGAGGGGAGGTTCTCTCGACTGTATGCCTATCACATCTAGTTGCTCATGCACTTCACCAGGGTGAGGATGATGAACCTCCCATTTTTCATATGCAGGAACATAGAGAGGATGAACAACTTCATGCTACATAAGACTCCCCAGCAGTAGCTTAACAGTGTGTTTCACTTTGCTCTTATCCGGATTTTGGTAGATCATCAGTTGGGATTACAGGGAATTGCTTGGGAGGACTTCATTTCCCGTGATTTCTTCAACACATCATAGGTACTATCAAAGCTAGAGCAGGAGTTGGATGGTCCTTCTCACAAGCATGAGCACCATGAGACCACTACCATGCCAGTTTTCATTACATATCAGAGAGGCAGTAGGCACTTCTTTGCAGCAGCAAAGCGAGTGTTATCTCCATCCAGGGTGGAAGCGGCCTTGGTTCTGGCATTAGCGACACAGGTACTGGACAAGGGAAAGAAACCCGTGCATGATGAGGGGTCATCAAGTGTACAGGAGACCGATGTCATCCTCATTCAGAATGATGAGGCAGAGGCAGAAAATGCCAAACTTAGGATGACCATTCAGGAGCAGGACTCGGAGATCCAAGACTTAATACTCAATATGGAGAGGGCCAGATGGATCATCAATTATCTCAAGTAGAGGAACAAACAACTCGAGGACTAGCAGGCAATCATGGAGCTGCAAAGCATCTGTGAAAATCGACAAGCTGCCCAGCAGAGGAGGATCGAGCTCACTACCTTGGAGCAAGAGATCAACAACAACAGCGAGTCTTGGTTAGAGAAGGTCAATATACACTTGGAGAGACTGCTGGAGAAGGCCAACAGGGACAAAACCATATTGAGGAGGATGGCTTGTCATTACAGGGCACGGAACATGAGCGCAAAGGCGCGAATAAGGAGCTTGAAGGCCAAACTGAGCAAAGCAACAAAAGAGTCAAAAGAGCAATATCGGCTTCAAATCTTGGCTGAAGCTTCTTTGGCCCAACATAGTGCCTCTTAGAGAACCTCCAGCCCAAATTTCAAGAATTTTGGGACAATTTTGGTCGCATGGAAATTTTTTGGCACAAACATAGGTTTTTTCTCTATACGCGCCACGCCATCGGCCGACGTGTAGGATTGGGAGCTCCAAATGAGAAATGGGTTACATTTTTGGATTCATTAGGAAAAATCATGACTACCAACACTCAGGTAAGAAATTTGGGCATGATTTGAGTCTCGAGGAGGTCAAAAACACCCAAAAAATGGCCGCACTGCCCCTATTTTGACACACAAGAAGCAGTCTTGGGAGAATGAATATTTGGAGGGGAAAATGAGCTCCAAATTCAAAAATTCCACTTGGGTTAGAAATTAGACAGGATAGGCTTTCCAACAAGCACACTAGGGCACATTTTTGACTCCTTCAAGTGCCTCAAAACTGACCTCAAAGTGGCACGACGGATACAGAAAAGGGCGCAGCGCATATAGGGAAAAAGGCCCAAAATGCCTCTGTTTCGTGAAATTTCGCTTCCCGACTTTTCATAACTGGGCACCCTCATATACACTTCATTTTTTTGGCACCTAAGGTGGTTTTAAAAGTATTTTCACTCCATATGGGCAGTTATCCAAGTGGCAAAGGAAGCCAAAGGGCCACCCAAGCCATTTGTCATGTTTGTGGCACTGCACCTGTAGCTGATGTTTAGCTCTCCACCTTCATTTTGTGATGATTTGAGTAACTCCCAAACCCTTGGGAATTCTATCTCTTCATGGCACATTCTATATATTGTATGCAAACTATTTGCAAAGGGTTGGTTGGCTTACTGTGGGAAGGAAACTCTGTTTCTGCATTGTATATTTTCTACAAAGGATTAATGAAAGGCAGTGGCTTTGTTTCATGAGATTCATGTGGTTGTGAGTGTAGAAAATGTGTCTCTTATGTTTCATATGTATCTTTTTATGTTTCATAGTTCATTTCATATTCATTTCCAGTGAAGTTTTCTAAGTTAGCTAAGGTAGAATTCAATTTTATTGCTCTACCTATGGGAAAATTTCATGTTCAATGTTCATTCTTCTGTTGAAAAGGATTCATGTTGTCCATGCCCTTTTCACCCTCTTAATCAATCTCTCCATTCCGTGCTATCTTAAATTAAATTTCTAGGCTTTTCGCCTATCTTGCCTCACGAAGTAATCCGTGCCTTTGATTTAAATTCTCTGTTCATTGAGGTCCATTGGTCCCATACCATCCCAGAAATAGAGTCATTCATAAAAATCACTTCTTATATTCATTTTCACTTACTAGCCTAAGATAAATAGTTCATTGTAAGTCATCTCAGGCCTTTTAGTTTATTTATTCACTGAGTGTGACTCAGAGAGAGCCTCTCCTATTCTGGTAGGGCTAGCTACCAGACTGAGCGTGGTTTGTGGTTACCCTGAATTTTGCCTTCTTTCAGCCTAAGGTGGATTTAGGTTCTAATAGGTTTATCCCATGATATCCCACATTCATGCTTGGAATATGGCGCGAGAGTGATTGGCTAAAAAAAGATTTGGTTTATCCCAATCTATGGTCGGGTGGTATATGGAAGTCCCTGACTTCGTTGGATTTTGTATATGTTAATAAGAGCTAAGTTCCTCATTTTATCTTATGAGTAAATTTACTTGTTATTATGTGGCTGTAATGGTTATTATATTATTGTTATTTATCTAGTTATATGCTAGCTATAAGCATGGTTTTATGATAGATCAAAGTTAAGTCTCTTATCATGTTTGATTGATAATTGAATGGTTAATGAATACATGACCTAATGAATGTTATTACAACTATTGAGAGAGGGCATTATTCCTTCTGGGTAAACCTAAAATAAGTCTTAGATCTCTATGTTCAGATATGAATTCATGACATATAGATAGTATGTTTTTAATGTGTTTGACAGAATGAATGTCATGGTTAGATTAGGATATGTCAATTCCTGAATTATTTTCTGTGCGAGAGGATTTGTATCTGTGTTATTTATCATTTCTAGGATTTTCATTAAGTTCTAGGAAAACATATGGATCCTAGCCCTAAAAACGTGGCTCAGATCTCAGGGTCTCTAGCACAAAACTGAGTGTAACAGATTGTAGTCACTAGGAAGCAAGCCTCTACTAGTGACTAGAGGGTTATGGTTGCATGGAAGCCTTATCATGGGAATGAATGAGGCTTTAGGTTAGTGAAAAATAAATTTAACACAGGGGTTGGGCACCTGAAGTGGCTGGTTAGCTCCTCATGGTCATGTAGCACCTAAGGGAAGTCAATAAGGTTTTGTTTCATCAACTCCATTTCCTTAATTTTATCTAGGAGGTTGAGTTATGTCATAGTATCCTTAATTTCATGTTTACTCTGGGTAGGATGGTGAAAGTGGGTAGATATGGGAGGAGGTATTACACCGAGAACTTGCCATATTTGATTGTGTCATATATATATAACTTGTGACCACAATGAGAAATATTGTTGTATTCTCCATTAGTCCTATCCTCTTGTCCATAATTGATATATGGTTTCCGATGTCTCTACAAATCTGGGAAATGTTGAAGGATAACTGCATTGACGTCTGCTTGTTTCTCCTATACCCTTGAAACTCTCTCTTGTGACTGAATGATCTAGTCATTATATTCTTTGCAAATTCTTATTTATGCGTTCAAACTTGTCAAAGTGTCTGCTATGTTAGGAGAGTACTCATCTCTTTTTTTGTCATCTTATCTATATTGGGAATATCATGAACTATGACCCATCGTTTTTCTATTCATCTTTGATCTTCCTCTTCAACAAGTATACCATTTCATCTAAACCAAAATATAAACATAATCAATATACCTTACTGAAGTTCAGGGGAGGCTATCGCATCTATAAAATTAGTCTAGATTATCACGATATGTCACATACCCCCATGGCACAATGCCACCAACTACCTACTATGCTACACTAGATCCCCGTTGTCCCACTCCTAGGTTCAATAAATAAAGCTTCAATACTAGCTTCCAAATAAACTCTTATGCATGTATTACAATTAGGAGGAACAATCAATCATGGGTATTCAATAGGAAAATATTATTAATAAGGAATTCCTTCCCCTTCCAACTCAACACCAACATAAATGGAAACTTTATCATAACTATACTATAGCTAGCATTGCTTAGAACATGATTATAGTCTTACTTCCATAGTCGAATGTATTGCTAACCTGTATATATTATGTAATATGCATGTTTAGTTAAAAAAGCCTCATTGGATGAAATTTCCCTCCCCCATGATGCATAATGCATAGCATAGATAACTTGAACCTTAGGCTATACACTTTCAAGCCTTAACCATAGCTACCCAATTAACCTAGTTGTCTCAAGCATAATTATTCACTATCTTAAACAAAAGATCAGATAGCACCAATACTTGATAAGATCCACATATTATGTTCCTCTACTAATCTTAACTTGGATTGAATGTATATGGAATGGTTGTCACATGTGCCCATGTATAAGCAACTCATACTCAAAGTTAACATGGGAAATTCTACTTATACATAGTGGTCACATGCACATTATTCAATCAATTCATATGCAAGAACAACCTACACAATTTCTCTTAGATGCTTACATAATTTAAAGCATAGAGAGTAAAGAATCAACATACAAAACATCCCATGCAATCCAAATTATCTAAAAGGATGTCACATGGAAAATCGAGCATCATTACCCAACCTAGAACTGTCTTCCACTAGTTCACCGCCGAGCTGAGAGTTCTTGCCATGGATCAACTACCTCTAATGATATTTTCAATGGATATTTAATACCCTCTTTCATGATATAGTTTCCATTAGCGGTGTCCTGCTTTTATGGATATATTTTTTCCATTTTACTAGGATTTTCCCAAAAAATATTGCCTTTACCTCCCATAAGGCTTTTCCTCATACAAGCTTTCCTTTCTCTCCCACAAGGCTTTTATGATTTTCTTAACTTAGCATCTTTCTCCAACTAAGTACTTTAATGGATATTTATCTCCAATCCATTACACTTATCTAGAATTGGATCTAGAAGTATTATCATGAAAGAATTATCCCTTCCCATTCACCAATGGGATTTGGCAAGAATCTCATCTATTGGTGTCTCATTTTTTCAAAGTGATTAAATTATTTACTTTATTTAATAATAAAGTATTTACTTTCCTTGTTACACATCATACCTAGCTTTCCTAAGCTTAGGTTAGCCAAGTTTTACATACGATGGAGGGATGTTACATACCCCCCCCCCCCCACCCAAAAAATTTACATCATCCTTGATGTATTACTGCATCTTATAATATTATTTCCTCGTTCACTTGTATATGTTTCCGAATTTACAGGCTCCCATGGCCTTGCTATATGAATATGATTTTCCAATATATATCAGTTGTAAAGGAGTTCTATTATCCATTCCCCTTCCATTTATACCTGTTGTTCCTATTCATTCTTCCAATGCCTTTGCGTTCTTGCTGAACACTTGCTTCCTACAACTTCCCTGCATTAGTCACAGTAAGTCACACTAGCACATTTGACTAATCAACAGGTATAAAAATATCACATCATGTTAGCCCAACATTACCATAAACTATAAATAATATGTACCCATCAATTATAGATCACCTATAATCCACATAGATCAGAATCATAATCACATGCATACAAAACTGAAATAAAACACTGATACTTATCCTTGAATCACTTCTCGACTTCTTTCTTCTGTACGCACTCTGGGTTGGTTTCCATACAATATAATTTCCCAGTGCCTTCTATTCTATCATGTGCACCTTCACATAGTGTGCACTACACACACACACAGATACATGCAATATGTACATCCATACCAATACCATATACCATATGTACCATTTGTACACAGTATCACTTGTACTCGTGTACCCAATATCAATCTACATAGAATCACCTGCATGACATTTCCTTCATCCACACGTTTTAAACCATGTTAGCATTATGCTAAAATTTCCTTTATTAATTACCTTTAGGCAATTTCGATCAAACCGTGCTTAGTTTATCGATTGGAGAATAAGAAATTTCATGGACCTGTTTAACATCTACAATGAGTGAATAATTTTTGTCGACGTATTCAAGCTCTTTTATTTAGAAATTTATTTTCATGTGCCTTGTGGTTGCAATACAATGTCAGCAAAATAGTACCATAGAGGTAATCATACATATTACAACTTTATCATACCCATAACTTTGATTTTTCGAAGTTAAACAGTCACTAGACCATGTCTTAAGAAAATATGGGCTCCACTTAATAATGCATACTACTAACTATGATAGTTAATCTAATATGTATGTCAATGTCATATTTGAAGTCTAATAAAAACCTTAACTTTGTCTTTAACCAAGTATAATTGTTTGGTACTCAAAAGTACTCCACCTTAACTAATCATGTCAAATTATTTACTGTTATTATTTTTAACTCTACTTCCAGCACATTTTTGGCTATGAATAGTTCAGTTGGATGTCCAAAACCATTTTAAATAATCAGTGTGCCAATACATACATATTTTATACATGTGTTATACATGAAAGTTACAATGTTCTAAATTTCACGCCTATTAAGTTTTAGGCACTATGTGTATCAGGGTGTGAACCTAGCTCATTAGTATGTTGATACCCCACTTATAGTTCATAAATTTCTCATGAAATTGTTATGTTTCCATATTCAAAACAAACAATACTGTAAATTTAATCTAATAGGTAGACTTCTCCCATATTTCTTGATAGGAATTAGTGATACGAAGTATGCATTTCAATTTGTATGGTAGTCAAATCTATTTAAATAGATTGCTAGATAGCATTTTATCGAACCAATTCTATACACAATCTCGATTACCGGTATCGCTTAGCCATCAATATAGTGAATTCATCATATTAATTTAACAATGATATGTTGCTTAGTCTGTTATCCTTTCTCCTATCTTACTTGATGCGTGTGTTATTAACATAGGATCCTTAGATAATCATAAGTTGTAATTATGCAAAACCTTTTGGTTTACAAAAGATTTGTTTATTAATTCGGAGTCATGTTCTGAATCTTATGTATAATCAAGTTGCTCTCAATTGTTCTAATTTTATTTCAAATGCATCAAGAACCACCATATCTAATATGTTTGTTATTTCATAAAGCATGTATGCTTTGTTTATATGTAGTAGAAGCACACAAACCATTTTTTTATCTTATCACTTCCCACAAGAAGTATATTTGTAAAATCTACAATAATTCTATCGATATCATCTTTTCCTTGTTACATATTTTTGAAAGGTTCCTATTTGTGAGATATTAATAGAAACCCATCTATGTTTGGATGGATAATTTACACATTTGAAATTTTGAGTTTGCATTTAATATTGTCTTACTACTATCAAACAAGAAACACTAGGAGTTTCTTTTATACTCCCATTATGTATTTACACTAGATTTACCTTTGGTGTGAGTTTTTAGATTCATAATTTATCAATGCATGATGTTCTCTCCAACATGCATACACTGAGTTGTATTGAATTTGTGCACACTCTTTAGTTCAGACTGAAAATATATTTTTTTCCTCTTACAACTATAAGGATATTTCTTTATGCAAAAAGAAGCATGTAATTTCCAAACTATGCATATCAAATTAAATATGCATGTTGCAGTTGAATATCAAAATAATGACCTATTTCTTCATGAGTGTATATTCGAAGGATTTTCCCATTAAGGGTGAATTAACCAATTCAACGAGTGGAAAAATCCCATCCTAGAAATAACTACATCGATACATATAGATGCACTAGTTAACAGAAAATATTAAATTGAAAGACACATTTTAAAAATATAGTCTCATACCTATCTTTCATGATCTTAACAATATTTCTTGGGAACTTCATGAATAAATACAACTAATCTATTCTAAGTTGGAAACAAATTAATTAACCATTGATTTTGAATACTTTTGATAAAATTTCATGAACTTATCTCTGATGAATTATATAGATTCTATCTATATACTTTTATTTTAATCTATGTTGACCATGATCTCTGGAAATGGCACTTGTCATTTTATCTTTTATGTTTTCCTTTTACCTTGAGGAGTTTAGAGTTTCCTCTTTAATTTATCATCATTTCTAAGGATCTCTATAATTGTAAACTTTATTCCATTAAGTGATGTCCTTGACTAGATTACTCTTACCAGTATTAGTTGGAATTTTATTAAGCTATGCCCTTGCATATCAATCATACAACTCATAATTTGATTTTACTATGAGTAAAATAACATGATGACCTTATCATCAAATTTTTAATCCATAACCACACTTTGAAATTACTTATTCATTTCCCTTATTTATTTATAGCTTTCCTTACATAATATATCCATTGTTCTTCCTAAAGATGGTTTTAGGATTTACTGCTCTTATGTCGAGGCATTTAGGATTTCAACCTTCTTTTACTGCAATACCAATGATATATATTATTGATACAGAGGTATTACCTATGATCTAATTGAATGTTTGATTAATACTGTGGGTATAGCATCCCACTTCTGATGTAGTAACCATACTTCACAATTATTACAAAATTGTTTATTTCTCCCACTCTCTTATGGACACCTAAAACTAGTACAACCATGTGTAATTATCTTAGAATTTCTTTTAAAAAGGCATCCAAATTAGAGTTTCCCCGAGATATCGTTATTTTCAAGATGAAGGAATCAAACATAAATAGAATAAGGAGAAAAATATACAAATCATAGGAGAGTTTACTCTCTATGGTGTGTGGAAGCCCACTTCAGAGTTGATTTTAAAACCTGCTAATATTTAGTTAGAAAAGGATGGAATCAATGGATTATTTTGTTAGAAACAACATAAAACATTTTCTAGTACAGGTAGAAACTTAAGACTAATTGATAAATATCACATGCTGACGAAGCTAATATCCACCTGCAACTAAATCATTAACAACAATGTATCCACTAAAGGACTACCAATAGTGAGCTCATTATTATCTAGCTTACAATTAATTTTGTGACCACATGTCATGAAACTTCAAGATCCTTCCACTGGATTATTTCCAATTAGAATATAGGATGAATAATTTACCGACATAGTTTCCATTACATGCCACTCACTAAGGCCACCATGTAAGAATTGCAAAGACATGATAAAAAAGTTAAATATAGTTTTTCTTTAACAAAATCATAGCTAAATAAATTTATATTTTGTTGTAGTCACATAAGATTTCTATAGGATATGCACTAGATAAAATATATTTAATAGTACTGCTTTGAGGAACATAGTATAAATTATCTCACCAAAGGCCTCTAGACTGAACATTAAAATTGAAAAGAAACATCCAACAAGATGTTCATAAAAACAAAATAACATCTCTATAGATAGACAACTGAGCAATTCTAATATGATTCAATATGGAATTGCCTCCACAACATCATTGTTTTGTGCTCTCCAAAATATATAATAAGTTTGGAAGAATATTCATATGTTAAACTAATGATTAAGCATCCCACACTATCCTTTTAGAGGCAAAACAATAAATCAATATTCATTCACATTTAAAAATGTACTCTTACTTCAACTTGTATTAAAAATCTATAGAATTTAAAAAAGTTAATAATTGGTCAAAATATCGATAACTACAAATCAACCAGACTATTGCAAAAGGAGAAATTTTAGAGTTAATGCATACCATCCCTAGTCCAAGGATATCATGGAACTAGAATATGGCAATTCACAAAAACTAAATGGTAAAATGCAACATGCATTATATTTCAATTAATGTAATTGTTACAATACGTTTGTGGAGCCTCACCAGGATACTCATTGATGCATGTATCTATAAGCAACAACTTTCGCTAGTGTATTTTGGTGGAGGAGCTGGACCCAACGCTAAATTGTTGTGCAGTTCTAATTTGGACTGATTCGGGATCATGAACCATATTTTTCGTGACGTAGACTATATGCATGAGAAATTCTCTCATGAAGCCACCATTGACATCCATTGGCTCCTATGATATTCTCCTCTTGATGCCTTGTATTAGCACTAATGTTGACATTATCAATGCATATTTCAATTATCATTTGCGATGAAATGACGTTGAGATGGCCAGACCAGAACTTCTCTCCGTTGAGTCAAGTTCTACGTAAACCTACAAGAGTAATGAAGATATGCATAGGTGTGCCTCGTGAATGCCAATCCCTATACTTAGATGACCTACTTCCTACATCATTCGGTTGCCCAAATTTCAACACGACGTGGGGCTAAGGAACGACAATCGGCCAACTAAGTTTGTAGCAAAGCATAAATTGTGGGTGTCTATATAGAAATAGGAGTCTTCTCGAAAAGAATTATGGATTCTTTTGATATGCTAGCAGTAAATTATTTCTCATGATAGATTCCCTTGGAGGTCCATCGTTTATCTATTCCTCCTCACCACACTTCATATTCAAATTCTCTAAGCAGTTGCCTCTTTATATGCAAGCTAATAACCACTTAATGACCAAGAGGATATGGACTCTGAAGCATATTGATATCTATCACTCGATAAATATCCAAATCAGTGGATTATCATGCAAAAGAGTGATTTTGTAGACCCTACGGATCAGAAGGAAACAACAGTGATTTTCTCCGTCAATTTGGAAAAGTGTTGTTACGCTTTCAAAAAAACACATGTTTCTTAGAGTTACCAAAATCCAATGTCATGGAAAATCTTACCACCCAGAGTTTTAAACCACGATCACTTAAAAAAAATTTGGTGAAAGTGCTTTTGTGCTTTCAATCAACAGCGGAAAGGAAAGATAGGGCTACGCGTATGTTGTTAATGTGATAAACATCATCCAACTGATTATCTTTAGGAAACTCAATCTCAATTACTCACGAATGCTTGCAGATAAGGTAAGCAGGAAATTCGGCTTTGAGGATCGAAAGGGAACAATTGTCCTTAAGGTGGTTCTAGTTTGGTTGTGTTTTAAATCACACACTTTCAATAGCTTCCCTATCCACAGAGCTCAAATGTTCATATTTTTTTTTTTTTAACACTCCAGAAGCTGTAACTTAATTTGGGCAAAGGTGAAAACATCTATTAATTAAATATTAGGTTCGTAGTACCAATACCTTGGATTTTAGGATAAGCATTGCTTCAAGTTCTGCTTCTCTTCACTCTCGTTGATTTCTTTGTGTAATCTCGTCTTCTATCCCGAAAATGTGAGATCATAGGTGCATATCATGGAGTTGTCCACGAAAAGTCACAATATTTCCCAGATCATGCATTTCTTGTGACACGGGTTCAGTTTTAAAGAGGTCATGCTACTATGCTCATATAGATAAAGAACTTGGCATTTTGTGACTTTTATTCTGATAGACAACACTTTGATGTGTTTTATATACCTAGATATGTCACGCAAGCATCTTTTGGTTGATTTTCTTATGGTTACTATTTGGATGTCAAATTGGAAATAGTAATGGCAAATTAAGGATATTATCTCTACTCTAACTCTAACACTCAATCCTGGTGGAAAATATTTGTTTGATGCCCTAGTTTTTTTTTTTTCTTGAGTGTTTCTCAGAATTGGCAGGGAAACGTTTTCTCTGATATTTCACAATTTCTAATTAAATTGAAAACACAACTTTTATCTACCTAAAATCAAGATTTCATATACTCGAGTGGGACGGTTCCAAGGAAACACAGGTCTTCCTAGTTAGATTTTGGCAACTGTCAACAATTTGATTGGCCATGTGTTTTGACCAATAATTTCTAGTTTTACACTCCAAATGCTCAATTGCCACAATTTCAATATGTTTTCAGCAGAGATACACTTTATTCAACATAATATTTTACTATAAGTGGTCAAAATCTAGAGAAATTCCATAATTTTGGGTGTAGTAAGAGATTAGTATATATATGTTGCCAAGGGCAATGAAATTCTTGACCAAGGTTTGGTGAAATGTGTGGCTTGAGGTTAATATCGAAACTCAGATCTGATACCAATGAATTGAATAAGTTCAGTTACTAATAAACATTAAAAATAGGAAGGATATACGACATAAATATGAAAATAGATTAATTAATTAATAAAAAATAAGAAAATCAAAAATAAATAATTAATTAGAACGGAATGACAACCTAGTTCAAAATTATTTTATTTCAGTAATATATATTACACACACACATATATATAACATATATTTATTATATTATATTATATACGTTATTGCTTCACCATGCCTCTTCCACAAATGATTTTAACATTTAATTACAATGATCATGAGTTTCAATGTCTTAAGACACTACTCTAAAACTCATTGGAAACAAACCTACACCCATTCATATATGATAGGGATGCCCATAGGCTGAAATGTTTGAACTTAATGCTATGATACCATTTGTCACATACCCCCATGGTAAAATGCCACCAACTACCTACTATTCTCAACTGGATCCCTATGTGGACTCTTAGGTTCAATAAATAAAGCGTCAATACCAACTTCCAAATAAACTCTTATGCATGTGTTGCAATTAGGAAGAAAAATCAATCATGGGCATTCAACTCTTATGCATAAATACTTCCTTCTTTTACCAACTCAATACCAGCATAAACGGAAACTTTATCATAACTATACTATAGCTAGCATTGCTTATAGCATGATCATAGTCCTACTGCCATAGTTGAATGTATTACTAAGCTTTATATATTATTTGATATGCACCTTTAGTTAAAATGGTTCATTGGATGCAATTTCCCTCCCCCATGATGCATAATTCATAGCATAGGTAACCTGAACCTTAGGCTATACACTTTCAAGCCTTAACCATAGTTAGCCAATTTACCTAGCTATCTCAAGCATAATTATTCACTATCTTAAACAAAAGATGGGATATCACCAATACTGCATGAGATCCACATATTATGTTCCTTTAATAATCTTAACTTGGATTGAATTTATATCTAATGGTTGTCACATGCACCCATATATAAGCTTCTCATACCCAAAGTTAACATAGGCAATTCTACTTATGCATAGCACTCACATGCACATTATTAAATCAATTCATATGCAAGAAGAAGCTAAGCAATTTCTCTTAGATGCTTACAAAATTGACAACATAGAGAGTAAAGAGTCAACATACAAAGCATCCCATGCAAACCAAATTATTTGAGAGGATGTCATGTGGAAAACTGAGCACCCAACATAGAACATTCTTCCACTAGTTCACCCCAAAGCCAAGAGTTCTTGCCATGGAACAACCACCTCTATTGATCTCTGCAATGGGTATTTAATACCTTCTTTCATGATATGGTTTCCACTAACAACGTCCTGCTGTTATGGATCCTTTTTATCCATTTGCCTAGGCCTTTCCCAGAATATCTCGCCTTTATCTCTTGCGAGGGGTTTCCTCATAAAAGCTTTCCTTTCTCTCCCGCAAGGCTTTTACGATTATCTAAACTTAGCATCTTTCTTCAGCTAAGTAGCGTAATGGGTATTTATCTCCAATCCATTACGCTTATCTAGAATTGGATCTAGAAGTATTATCATGAAATAATTATCCATTCCCATTCACTAATGGGTTAGCAAGAATCTCATCTCTTGGTGTCTCATTTTTCCAAGTGATTAAATTATTTTATTTATTTACTAATAAAGTATTTACTTTCCTTGTTACACATCAGACCTATCTTTTCTAATCTTAGGTTAGCATATTTTTACATACAATGGAGGGGTGTTACATGACACATGCATAATCATAATCACATCAACATACAGACATCATGCATGATAATACCAACTACATGCCATGACCTCATGCATGAAAACCATCACCATGAAAATGCATGCATAACAACCATATAGACAACTGGCATGCATAGAAAATATATATAAACCGACATACATGCATGAAAATGAATTTCGCCCATCCAGTCCAAGTGGTGAGCCTGGGAACTCTGATACCACTTTGTAACATCCTCCTCCCACACTTACCCAAGTTCATGAGTCCACCAGGGTAAATATGTGATGAAGAGTGACTATGATATGACTCAACCTCTTATGTATAGTTAGGTAAGTGGAATCGACATACTAAAACTTTATTGACCTTCCTCAAGAGCTACAAGATCCCCAAAAGCTAAACAAACACTCCAGGTTCCCAAACCCTAAGCTAGACTATTTTTTCACTGATTTGGACTCCCATTCACTTTCCTAACAAGGAAATCTAGTGATTGTAAGCCTCGAGTCACATGGATAACCCTGCTTCACAGCGATTGCAATCTAAATTACCCAGTTTTGTGCATGCGACCCAAGATTTGAGCCACTTTTTCAAGGATAGGATCCAGACCTCTGACCAAAACTTGATAGAACTTTCCATAATGATGAATGAGAGAAGGAAAATCCATTAATGCAAAACTTTATCAAGGACTTGACCTAACAAGCGTAACCATGACAAACATTTCGTTAAACACATGGTTAACATGTAATCTATAGGTTATAAATTCATATATGAATATAGGGGTGTCATACTTATTTGAAAATGATTAAGAATGTGAGATGCCCTATTCCAAGAATGAATGTGGGATTCACAACAAAACAACCAGAGCTTCTTTTGGCTTTACTACAGTCCTGCCAAAACTGATCAAGGGACTCCTAGGCTCAAAAACCTCACCTATACAACCAAGCTTTACCTAAATCTCACTATTATTGGTCAAGGGGTTCCTAAGCCAAAACAAGCAACATACACTACTAGGCTCTAACACAATCCTGTCAAAACCAATCAAGAGATCACTAGGCCCTAAGCAATCTTAGATGCCTCTAGATTTGTTCACCAATACATTGAGGAATTTTCCCATCTCGAGCCTTAGGATTTACCACAATCCTTCGATTACCAGTCAAAGGATTCCTAGGTCCTTGGGAATTTTCCTCATACCACCTCACTTGGTTCCAAAACCATCCAACAATCCAAAGCTTGAAACCAAGTAAAGAACCCCAACCACCATGGCTATCCAGAAATGGCAAGGAAAAGCTGAAACCACTATCACACTTGGAAAATCTCATGTCAATGACAGAAATAGAACCAAATACACACATGCATGTACCATGCATGCCAAAAATAGCAAGGAAACCACACATGTAACTTGATACATGCAAATTAATCTTGTTGAAGCCACTTGATCCAACTCCCTTATTTGATCCATGCTTCCCTTTGCTTTCTTGTCCTTCCTTTAGCTTCCTTTCTCCAATACTAGAGTGCTCCAAGAATACTCTAAGTGTGAAAGAGTATGAGAGAATAGAGAGACTAAAGAGAGAGCTCCAAAAATAAACTGAAAAAAGTTGTGAACTAATCCTCAAAAGCCTTTTTATCAATAAGGCTTCTATTTTCTTCAATTTCCACTAATTTTGCTTCAATTTCCTCCTCACATGCAACCTATGACCTTTCACCTTCCTTTTCTCCTATTTTCTATTGTTTTCATAAATAAAGGCCAATTAATGTCTCTTTGCCTTTTCAAAGTCTTTGCCATTGCATTCGTCAATTTCCTTATCCATAATAAACCAAATGAATGCTCACTACCTAATGTTTTTACCAAATTTGATCTTGGAATATGACTCCCATGACCTTGGTCTTATCTTTCCTTTCTTAACTTTATTACATGAATTATTAACTAGCAATGTTACACTTGTTTTCTTATCGGGTTATTCAATTATTTTCTTCATGGATGGTATGACTTCACAACATATCAAAGATAAAGTTTTCCAAATGTCGTGGATATCATCTTAGTGATGTTGTGACTCTCCTTATGACTGGTGTGGTTCTCAAGCGATGCCATAGTCACTATTATTCATTTTTTAATAGTGTGGATATTTGGGTAGTGTTGAATCACTATTATTCATTTAATTTCTCTCTTTACA
Organism: Pinus taeda; assembly: GCA_000404065.3. Taxonomy (NCBI): domain Eukaryota; kingdom Viridiplantae; phylum Streptophyta; class Pinopsida; order Pinales; family Pinaceae; genus Pinus; species Pinus taeda. Next base: position 22,366 of record APFE031217969.1, read on the forward strand.
TATATAAATACTATTTTTGGTTGCAATTTGTGTGACTGTTCATGTTGAATGCACCAAGTGGCCATCTATGAGAGATGAATGAAATAATATTTTCATAACGCTAAGTGTTTTCTAGCAGTTAGAAAAGATTTCTTGACATATTTTTTTGAATAGCTCAGTTAGTGCATGAGGTTGATGATATTATGGTGAATCTCCATCATTAAGCCTACTTATCATGATTACATCTTGACTGAGTTATTCATCTACAAACAACTATTGTCTAAAGGCATTATTCCTTGTGTAGAGGAAGCATTTCCATTATTATTCATTCACTACTACGAATTATTTGTATGTTGTTTATTCATATTTCTCTGAGATTATCTTTGGTTGTCTCAAGGTCTTTCTATCTAACTTAATGATGTAGTACTCCCAAAGATATTTGTTGCATCAAGATCTATCATGATGGCTTCAAAGACTCCTATGTTTCCAAGTATATTATTGCTATAATGTTATGAAGATATTGATGTGACAATACTTTTAATGCCATTTCTAATGCATCACAATTTTGAACAAGACTCCCCCTCAACTTATGCATTTCTTTGTTTTCCACACTTTGGTGGGCCATCTTCTAATCTATGCATCACTTTTTCTCTTCTGGTGTAATCTTCTTTGTATGATATCCTTCATTTGTTTGTTTTTCTTTAAGAAATTGGGTAACTTGCAAGTTTTAGCCATGTGGTCAATATTGACATATTTATAGCATCTTTTGTGACCAAGAAAGGGAAGAAAAAACGTGTGTCTTCTCATGTTGTTATCCATATAAAAGGTGTTCCCACTCTTCTTTGAATAGAATTTGCAATCGATAGCCTTGTGGAGAAAAAAATGGCATGAATAAAAATAAACATAAAAATAAATTGTGTACCTAAGGGCTAATGATCTTCTCATAGGGAATGATATTCTTGGTTTGTTTGCTTGAGGGATCTTATGTTTATACTACATATTTTGTTGTATGTTTTGTTGATAGACCTTGATTTTATTTCTCCTCCGTGAACATCTACAACTTTATTATGCCGTAAGGCATTCCATTTGAAATGAACTTACCTCTAGGCTTAGTTGTCTTCACTATCGACCATTAGATCACAAATTAGATGATTGAAGTGTTCCCTTCCATTGATCTCACCAAGTGAACTGAGTTACTCTGCTCAATCCTTGATTTAATCCTGTCAACCAACTTACTCATTAATCTTTTAGTTGGACCGTTGCATCCAACCTACTGAACTAACTGTCTGCAAACTCTTGCTCGTTAATTTTTCAGTTGGACCATTGTGTCCCACCCGCTGAGCTAACTATCTGCAAACTCTTTAAGTTTCTGCTGAAATACACTATAATCCAACTCATTGGGTTTGCGTTTCTTTCCCTTGACTCTCAAGATCACGGGGATTCTAACCCCGAGGTGATTGTGGGAAACGCCCAGACTCAAATATTTGTGAAATATCTCGTCATAGGGTCACATGATTGGACCTTAGGGCACATTACATGGACGAGTACACTAAGAATTGGTGGTGGAAGGATTGGAACCACGTCACAGGAGCATTCCATTTGAAATGAACTTACCTTTTAGCTTAGTTGTCTTCATTATCCACCATTAGATCACATATTAGACGATTGAAGTGTTCCCTTCTGTTGATCCCACCAAGTGAACTGATTTACTCTACTCAATCCTTGATTTAATCTCATCAACCAACTTCTCATTAATTTTTCAGTTGGATCGTTGCGTCCTACCCACTGAACTAACTGTCTACAGAGTCTTGCTCATTAATTTTTCAGTTGGACTATTGCATCCCATCTGCTGAGTTAACTATCTACAGACTCTTTAAGTTTATGCTGAACTACACTGTAAGCCAACTCATTAGGTTTGCGCTGCTTTCCATTGACTCTCAAGATCATGGGGAATCTAACCATGAGATGATTGTGGGAAATGCCCAGACTCAAATATTTATGAAATATCTCATCATAATGTCACACGATCGAACTCTAGGGCACATTACATGGACGAGTACACTGAGAATTGGTGATGGAAGGATTGAAACTGTGTCACAGGAGCATTCCATTTGAGATGAACTTACCTCTGGGCTTAGTTGTCTTCATTATCCACCAATAGATCACATATTAGAGGATTGATGTGTTCCCTTTTGTTGATCCTACAAAGTGAACTGATTTACTCTGCTCAATCCTTGATTTAATCTTGTCAACCAACTTGTTGATTAATTTTTCAGTTGGATCGTTGCATCCTATGCACATAACTAACTATCTGTAGACTCTTTCTCGTTAATTTTTCAATTGGACCATTGCGTTCCACCCACTGAGCTAACTGTCTGCAGACTCTATAAGTTTCTGTTGAACTACATTGTAAGACAACTCATTAGGTTTGTGCTTCTTTCCCTTGACTCTCAAGTTCACAGGGAATATAACCCCGAGGTGATTGTGGGAAACGCCCAAACTCAGAGATTTGTGAAATATCTCGTCATAAGGTCACATGATCGAACCCTAGGGCACATTACATGGATGAGTACACTAAAAATTAGTGGTGGAAGGATTGGAACCATGTCAAAGGAACCAGTGAATGGTTATAATATGTCATTGACAACATTGGAAATACTTAGTTTGCAGGTCACAACTGATGGAAAAGTTATTTGCAATGCCAAACTCAGGAGATTCCAACTTGCACATACATATTGTACAAAAATAATTTAGATTTGTTTAGTGATTTCGTTTGTGAAATTTTGTGGTTTAAAGCTAAACTCAAGGCCTGCACATGGCCTATTCTTCATCCCAGAAACATCACTCTTAGTACCAGGGATGCTTTAAATTTCTATTATATCATCATGGAATTTATTTAAATCGGGCTCTTGTTAGTTCATATTGGATGCATTAACTTCTGCATACTCTGAATTCATGTCAAACTTATTTTTGGAAGCATGGAGTACAACATTTCATTTGTCTATCATGTTCTCCTTGCATACTTTGATAGAGACAACATGGCTCTACCAAGATTTTCTATGTGAGTACCCTGAGGTTTTCTTCATATATTGGTATGTATGTGTATATGTATGCTTGTTATACATCTATGTAAGAGGAAATGTGTAGCATATTTTCTCTTATCTGACAAGTACTTTAAGGATGCTAGTGACGAAGAGCAGTATCATGTAGAAAGCTCATGAAATATCAGGTTCCTGAGACTTGAAAGTTTTAATTTTTTAACTCTACCCTATATTACTCCTTTATTTGAGAAGAACATCAGAGATGGGAAAGCTAAACTACAGTCCATTTTATTATCTGTTTTCATGGAGTTTGACAATGCTGAGAATGGTGATTCCCATTATGGTGAGTCTAATCCATAGATTTGTATATTTTTCGTGCATGTGTCATGTCATTTTTTTGTAGAATGTAGCCTGACTTTTTTCTGGGTCGGTTCTCAATATACTGGTTATAACCATGGAGTTGGCCCTGTCTTTGGAGAAACTAACAAACACAAATATTTTCAACTTGCATGTTGTAAGTATTGATTACATTCTTTACTAGTTGATTCGATATACCATGTTACTTTTAAATATTTGAAATTATGTTGCATTAAGAAATAATTTTGAGAGGTCATAGATTTAAAGGGAGAAAGTAGCCCAAGAGGCTAATGATGGTTAGATGACGGATTTCATCGAGGGCAGTTTTCTCACCAAGTAGATCACATGCTCTACAATTACTCCCTTTACAAGTAGGAGAGAAGTATAAACAATGATCTAATGTTATGTTTTCCTCTGAAATTTCGCAGGTTGAAGCTATCAAGAAAGTATCAGAATATGTGTCTTCAGTTGAGAAGGATAGGGAAAGGCCACGGTATGATGATGATATGTTAATTTTGATAATATCTTAGGAGAGAAAATTTTTTTCATAGTGACAATGAAAGTGAAGAAATTATATGCAAGATTAGTGATTTGATCGTGCTTCATTACTAAAAGCTAGACTTGTAATTGATTTGATTATGTCATTTCTTTTTTAGCAGTTGTATGGTATTTTGATCAGATGGTCCTCAACGGAGATAATGTAGCGGGTGCAAGAGGTCTTATTGTTTTCTCACATGACTCAAAATTAAATTTTGAACCCTATCTCAATAACTGGAATAACCCCGAGTCCTTTGAGATAAATTTTAGGTAGTACATGATCGCAATATGTAAAGATATATGTATATATCTATCTTAATATGAATTTCAATGTTATGATTTATATTTTTGTCGCAATGCCGAAGGACACGTCATCAAATTGTTTCTCAATTAACCCTCGGTGGAATCCTTGGTGATATAGTTCCATCCATTTGGGTTTTTCAATACATAAAGAATTTGGCTATTATGATTGATGTTGGGCTTTGTTTCTGATCTATATTATTAAGCATCCCTAATATTCTTCGCTATGATTGATGTTGGCTGGCCCTAAGATTCTATGTTATGATTGATGTTGGTGTTTTGGTTCTTATCCCTAATATGAGGATGGTAATCTTAGAGAAGTTGCACCCATTTCAAGGTGTGTGCTGAGTTGGTTGGTTGGATGCGATTGTTCTATCTCATTTCATGGTGTTAGCACTTGGCTCTCAATAGTTTTAGGGACTTTTCCCCTGTTTCAATTTCAAGGTGTCTAGGTTGGTTTATTACATACAATTGTTCTATGTCATTTCATGGTGTAAGAACCCGACTGCAAGTAGTTTTTGGGAGTTTCAATCTATTTCAATTTCAATGGTGTCTGACTTGGTTTATCAGATGAAATTGCTTAATCCCATTCCACTATGTCAGCACCTTCAAAATCCTATAATTGAAAACATAAATTTAAGTACGATAAGATTAGAATGCTTCTAAATGATGTGTATCAAGGTCATCTATTTCAAAATCTTTATTCTTGGGATATCATGTTAATTGGATGCGTTGGGACTTTTAGGGAGCATCTTCATGTGGATTAGATTATTTTTTTCATCATAAATTTTCTTTTTAATATATTTTTGAAAGTGTAGATGGATTTTAGTCTAGAAATTTTCTTCTAAATGATGTGTACCAGGGTCATCTATTTCAAAATCTTTATTCTTGGGATATCATGTTAGTTGGATGGGTTGGGACTTCTAAGAAGCATCTTCATGTGGATTATCCTTTTTTCATCATAAATTTTGTTTTTAAATATATTTTTGAAAGTGTAAATGGATTTTAGTCTAGAAAATTTCCCTCATATTAAAAATCATAGTCCGAAAATTGTTGACATTACATTAATAACCACAACAAATCAAAATAATATCTAGGAGAAATGTTATCACAAAAAGAAAAAGAAAAATCCATCTACATGTGGGCATGGACACATTCAGAAATCTCCATATTTAATGAAGCTGCTAAACTACAAACTTTGTAAACTATTCAATTAAAGATTATATGGCTGCATTGGAAGGCCACAGAGCATTTCAATATCCTACTAAGAATGAGAATTCTCTGATCCCATCTTCTCTTGGGATCATTTATAAAAGCCAACAGGTGAAAAATGTTAGGCTTCATGTGTCCATACGATTGTGTTCTTGAAATATCTATATCTATATATATATATATATATATATATATATATATATATATATATATATATAGTGCTACATGTTTGTTTATTTCATGGTTGCAGGAGAGTTGAAAAAAGAGGAGATAGGGTTGGGCTTAAGCCCTGAAAGTGAATTTGTACCCTTGGTTCAAATTATGTTTCTGCTGACCAGTTTTTATGGATCTGTTCTCAATATAGCGGTTATAGCCATGGAGCTAGCCTTGTCTTTGGAGAAACTAACAAAAAAGAAAATTTGGACTTGCATGCAATGTAAGTATCGATTGAATTATTTACTGGTTGATTCAATATATCATGTTACTTTTAAATATTTGAAATTATGTTGCATTAAGAAATAATTTTGAGAGGTCATGGATTTAATGGGAGCAGGTAGACCAAGAGGATGAAAATGGTTAGATGACATATTTCATTGAGGGAAATTTTATCATAGATAAGATCACATGTTCTACAATTCCTCCCTTTACAAGTAGGAGAGAAGTATAAACAATGATCTAATGTTATGTTTTCATCTACAATTTTGCAGGTTCAAGCTATCAAGAAAGTATCAGAATGTGTCTTCAGTTGAGAAGGATAGGGAAAGGCCACGATATGATGATAATATGTCAATTTTGATAATATTTGAGCAGAGACATTTTTTTTTTATATTGACAATGAAAGTGAAGAAATTATATGCAGGATTAGTCATTTGATCTTGCTTCATTACTAAAAGCTCGAATTGTAATTGATTTGATTTTGTCATTTTTTTTTTGCAGTTGTATGGCATTTTGATCAGGTGGTCCTCAATGGAGATAATGTGGCTGATGCAGGAGCTCTTGTTGTTACCTGACCTGATTCAGAATTAGATTTTTAACCCTATCTTGATAACTCGAATAACCTCAAGTCTTTTGAGATAAATGTTAGGTAGTACATGATCGGAATATATATAGATATATTCGTATAATATTATATTATATAATATATATATAATCTATAATAATATTAATCTTAATATGAATTTAATGTTACTGATTTTATATTTTTGTCACAATATTGAAGGGCGCATCATCAACTTGTTTCTTAATTAACCCTCATTGGAATCCTTGGTGATATAGTTGCATCCATTTGGGTTTTTCAATACACAAAGAATTTGGCTAATATGATTGATGTTGGGCTTTGTTTCTGATCTGTATTATTAAGCATCCCTAATATTCTTTGTTATGATTGATTTTGGTGCTCTCCTTCTTATCCCTAATATAAGGATGGTAATCTTATATAAGTTGCACCCATTTCAAGGTGTGTGCTAAGTTGGTTGGCTGGACACGATTGTTCTATCTCATTTCATGGTGTTAGCACTTGGCTCTCAATAGTTTTAGGGAGTTTTCCCCTGTTTCAATTTCAAGGTGTTTGTGTTGGTTTGTTAGATACAATTGTTTTATGTCATTTCATAGTGTAAGAGCCCGACTGCAAGTAGTTTTTGGGAGTCTGAATCTGTTTCAATTTCAATGGTCTTTGACTTGGTTTGTCAGATGCAATTTCTTAATGTCATTCCACGGTGCCAGCACCTTTAGACTCCTATAATTGAAAACATAAATCGAAGTATGGTAATATTAGAATGCTTCTAAATGATGTGTATCAGGGTCATCTATGTCAATATCTTAATTCTTGGGACATCATATTAGTTGGATGCATTGTGTCTTTTAGGGAGCATATTCATGTGGATTAGCTTTTTTTTTCCATCATAATTTTTTTTTTTAAATATATTTTTGAAAGTATAAATGGATTTCAGTCTGGAAATTTGCTTCTAAATGATGTGTATCAGGGTCATCTATTTCAAAATCTTTATTTTTGGGATATTATGTTAGCTGGATGGGTTGGGACTTCTAGGAAGGATCTTCATGTGGATTATCCTATTTTTCATCATAAATTTTGTTTTCAAATATATTTTTGAAAGTGTAAATGGATTTCAATCTGGAAAATTTCTTATAAATGATGTGTATCAAGGTCATCTATTTCAAAATCTTTATTCTTGGGATATCACGTTAGTTGGATGGGTTGGGACTTCTAGGAAGCATCTTCATGTGGATTTCCCTCCTTATATTAAAAATGATAGTCCAAAATTTGCTGACATTATATTGGTAACCACAGAAAATCAAAATAATATCTAGGAGAAATGTTATCACAAAAAAAAAAAAAAAAAATCTAGCTTCCTGCGGGTGTGGACACATTTAGAAGCTAAACTACAAACTTTGTCAAATATTCAGTTAAATATTATATGCTTGCAATGGAAGGCCATACAACGTTTCAATATCCCACTAAGAATGAGAATTCTCTAATCCCCTTTTCTCCCGGGATGATTTATAAAAACGAACAGGTGGAAAATGTCAGCCTTTGTGTGTCCATATGATTGTGTTGTTGATATATATATATAGTGCTACATGTTTTGTTTATTTCATGGTTGCAAGAGAGTTGAAAAACGAGGAGACAGGGCTGGGCTTAAGCCCTAAAAGTGAATTTGTACCCCAAGTTCAAATTATGTTTTTTCTGACCAAATTCCTAAGCATGCAACCCAAGTTTCGTTTATTTCATGGTTGCAAGAGAGTTGAGAAAAGAGGAAACAGGGTTGGGCTTAAGCCCTGAAAGTGAGTTTGTACCCCAAGTTCAAATTATGTTTCTACTGACCCAATTCCTAAGCATGAAACCCAAGTTCTACCTGTCAATTTGACATTAAGAGCCCTTTTTCAGTTGGCCATCTCAACATGCTTTTTTAATTTTTTATCCTGCATGTTTCTTTTATTTCATGGTTGCATGAGAGTTCAAAATTGCATGTGTTTTTCTTTTCCAGAGAATCTATCCAATAAATGGCACTGGTATTGTTATCAAATATATTTTTAGGAGAAAAATTTAACCTTTGGCAAGCTTTCATTAAACATTTCATAATAATGTAGTCAATCTATTTGTTGGTCTTGGAAGCAACTAGAATGGAATGAGTAATACAAAAAATTTCAAACTAGTTCCCTTTTCCTTGATGGTCTCATAGAACTACTAGCCAATGACTTTCATAGAATACTAACTATGCTTGAATGGAAAATTAGTCACACTAAGTCAGTTGCTTAGATCAAACTATCCATAAGATAAACATTATATCTCTCTAAAAAAAATTATAAATATTAATGATCATTTTATTATTAGTAATTGATTAAATACCTCATATTACTTATTTGTTTTGATGATTGATATATGTTTTCTAAAATAAACTTAATTGTATTAGAGAAAAAGAAATAAACCATTAAAAGTATTTATTTTACAACTACATGTATTTTCAATAAAATGTACAATTTTCTAGTTTAACTTTATTAATGAGTAGTGTGTATCACCTCTTCAAGTGGCATCTACATTTGAAATGGAAATTTTGACATTGTAATTGTTTCATTGGTTCTTAGTTTGATAAGCCAAATATTTACTCTTAAGAGTTCACCACTTTAATTTAAAGTTCTGTAGAACAATTATTTGAGACATTGGTTAAATTTTAGTTTTTTTGGAGTTGAATGCATCAAATTTAGAAAATAAATCTACTGGAGAGTTTGGGACTCTTATTTATCGATTCATATGAGACATTGGTTAAATATTAGTTCTTTTCGAGTTGAATACATCAAATTTGGAAAATAAATCTACTCGGGTGTTTCGGACTCTTATTTATGGATTCATAGCATTCCCTTTCTAGAAAGCCTTCCCTCCATTTATTTTCTCACCTAATTTATATATATATATATATATATATTTAGATTGTTGAGAATGGATTCAAAGCATTCCCTTTTGGGAAAGCCTTCCCTCTATTTATTTTCTCACTGATTTATATTTTTCTTTTACATTGTTGAGAATCCTTATAGTTTAGGTGTGTAGTAATACTTCACACCTACAACTTCTCCACCTCATATATATCCCTTTGGACAATTTCTTCCTATCAAGTTGTATGCAAATTTATCCCATACTTGAGAGTGAATAAATCATGAATGCCAAGATTTGCTATCTACTTCAAGTGAGAGATTGGATTGTAAGTCAATCTACTTAGAGTATTATTGAAAAATTCTCTTCTTGAACTAGGTCTTATTACGTGATGGATAAGGATAAATTAGATGTGGACATATTAAGTCGTAATGAGAGGAACAATATAAAACATTAGGAGGTTAAGTAAATATTATCCATAAATAAGAAAGTCACCCCTATTTACACTCAGAAAGTAGCATGACTAAAACTAATAATTTTTCATATTGAATTTGAATAATGTTTTTTTTTGTTATATTCATGAATGGTTTTGACCCACAATGTGAATGAGAACATTTTTTAGAATAGGAATGAAAATAAAGACAATACTCTTTTGATAATCGAAATGCCAAGGATGTAAATAGTATTCTCCATTTTGGTTCTTTTATTCTCTCATTTTTTTCATTTTTATATTTTATTTTTTTATGGATATGTGCTCCTTGACAATTGTATTTTTATAAATTGTATCTATTTGTAGGAGAGACCTGATTGTTGACCTATGGCTAAATTTATGTGTGATATAATATTAGAAATTCTTTATATCTTTGTGTAAGAAAGACTAAGAAAAATGATTTTGATTCAAAATTTATTAGAGGTAGGAATGGTCTTAGGCCTAGAGCATAGTCCTAAATTGATATGCATAACTTTTAATTAAAAAATTAAAAATTATTTAATGTGAATATATTAAATTAGGCTATAAAATGCTACTTCAAAATCCCAAGAGTTTCCAATAACTTTAAACTTATTTATATAATGTCAAAACAGTAGTCATCATTAATTAATTAAATAATTAAAGACTTCATTCTCAATAATAAGTTCAGGGATTTAATAACATGGAGCAACAACTTAGAGGCTTGAGTGACAAAAACTTCAAGCCACTGAGACTATGAATCATGAACTAAAACAAGCTCAAGCTGACACACAAAGCCTAATGTCAATAGTTCTACCTTGTTAACTTTTTCCAAGCCATTTATGATTTCTCTTTAGTTGCTTATAAAAGGCTTGAAGGAATTTTCTTGCACTACTTTGTTCTCATAGATTTTCATGAAATAGATTGCATAACACTTGTTACTCACTATTGTCTTCAAAGGACTCTCTCCCTATGATTGTGTTGTTGATATATATATAGTGCTGGATGTTTTTGTTTTTGTGATTATCATGCATATATGTTTTCCTCTTTTTCATTATAATATCAAATGTTTCTTCCATGAATGCCTCTTCATTTAGTTTCCTATTGTTTCATTTTCTTAGCCTTGGTTCTAAAGTTGTCAATTTGTAACCTAACAATTATAAGTTAAATTAATTAAATGGATATCTTATTAGATCTAAAAAATAGATTTACTTTATTGACTTGGTTTTATGCATTGTATAGTGAATAAAAAGTCTAGAAAATTATGTGGAGACAGGGTTGGGTTAAGTCCTGAAAGTGAATTTTCACCCCAGGTTCGAATTATTTATGCCTCTCAGTTCAACATTAAGAGCCTTTTCTCAGTTGGCCATCTCAATGACCTTTTTTCATTTTTTAGCCTGCATGTTTCGTTTATTTCATGGTTATAGGAGAGTTGAAAATTGCATTCCTTTTTCTTTCCAGAGAATGTATCCAATAAATGGAACTGGTAGTGTTATCAAAGATATTTTTAGGAGCAAACTTTAACCTTTTGGCAAGTTTTCATTAAACATTTTTATGTGTAACAATATTTTTCTATTCAGTTGGCAAGAGGGTGCTCTACTCCCTTGCTTCTGTGAAAAGTGATGCATCAATTTTCTTATAATGTTGTTTATGTAACTCAGGTAAAATTCTCATCATTTTTTCCCTTTATACAATACTTTTTCTATGTGGAAAGATAATGCAAGCACTTTATTCTCACATTCTTTACATCTAGCCTTATTTTATCCCATGATTCATGCTAGTAGCTAATTTGATTCTCTTTAGGGGATTCAATCAAAGCAACCACCACTAAGCTCTCCAACATCTTGTAGACCACCAAACCATTTACATCATCCTGAATCTAGAGCTTCAGAAGTTAATAATGAGAAAGGAAAATAACCTACTTTAGTTTCAATTCTTGACTCTCTTTTCCAAGAAGAAACACCCAACCTCAAAGGTTTCAAAGAAATTAGCTCAAATCTGTAGGGTAAATCTTCGGAGCACTAAAAGGTCACACAGTTTTACTCTCAAATCGATCTTCTACTTTCTTTAGTGAATATTTTTCAAAGCCTTATTGCTTCTTCTTATAACAAGTTAATTTACTAAGTATAATTTGGTTTCCATGTTAATACTATAGAATTGTGCTTACGACTTTGGTTACTGATGTTTGATGGATCTGAAACCAATGCATAAGGCTGAAAATGTTCTGCAAGGGAATGGATATATTTTGATGACCATTACAGTGGAGAAACTAAAATTTTTAGTGAAATAACTTTCAACGCTCCATCTTCTGAGGCTACAATATCTCCTCCATCAATATTTCAATTCTACTTTGAATGAGAATGTGGACTTTGAATTGTGAAAACTAATCCTTCATTATTCGAGAAGATTGGAAACTATTGTGGGTATGGTGGTGAGCTGGGCCAATCAGAGGCACGTGAAAATAAGTGGGAGTGACACTTTCTTTTTGACTGCATAAATGAACTATTGCTAGAGATATTAGGGTTATTTGTCAATCACCATCCTTGGGTAAGAAACACTAAGTCGAACCTGTGGAAGATGCCTTCAGGGAAGCAACTTCTGATTTATGTTTGGCATCTATATCTTCTTTTTCCTTCAAACTCTAAACCTTCAGTGTTGATTGTTAATATATAGTGTTGGGGCATCTATCTTAGTTGAGACTGTGTAAAGAACATTTTTTGAAATGTACTTAAGATCACTGCGAACTTTTTCGTAGAAAGCTACAAGCAATGTAATGAGAAAAGAAACCCATTGAATCATTCTTTGGCCTATAGTGCTAATGCCAATTTCATTTTAAGGTACTTAAGATGGTTTAGGTATCTACTCAAGTTTTAGATTATACTTTCATAAGCAGTCTACAGAATTTGCACCTCAAATGAAATATCATGTTCTTCTCTTTTGATAGATGTTTTTTAAGAAATTCTAGTTTAAAACCTTATGGAGATCATTTCATTTAGTAAATTATCAACTATTTTGACAAAATGTATTTTTTTATAGATTATAATTTAGTAAATTAATAATTATACTAACAAAATGTATATTTCTTGATAGCTTCACTGCACTTTGTTTTTTATATCCACATAAATATGGACATCCCTAAGAAATAGTAAGTTGAACTTGTAGAAGATGCCTTCAGGGAAACAACTTTTGAGAAATACACAAGTATCAATTAGCCATTATCCTTAAAGAGTCAAAAGACTGCAATACCTTAGAAAATATTGTAGCAAAGGACTTAGCTAAAGAAGTTCTCTCAATGGAGCTACAAAATAATGTTGAAATTGTAGCCTGTGAATTAGAAAGAGCCATTCACAGTAATTTGATTGAAGAGACTGTATTTGTTCTTATCTCATAGGGATTTGTGTTTACCTATGACTTTTGATTATTGTATTTCTTTGGGTATTATGGTGTGGAAAGTCTACTTGTTGAGGACACTTTGATGCCACTTCCCAAGTAGGTACATAGATATGTTTGTGCAAGACGTCAAACAAATTCTGCTCTCAGATGATAGTTCCAGTTTAGTTTTCAAGAGACACCCTTATAGAGCATTTGAGTTGGTCATGGTTACTAGCTTGCAACTCTTCTCCATTTTACAACTTTTGAAAAATATAAAAGCATTTTCCTAGTCTTTATTTGTCCTCAAAACCCACAGAGTTACTCTTACTCTTTCTCACTAATTTGCCCTCACAAGTCTGGAAGGATTCCCTAGTCCTTTTTTGTCCTCAAAACTCGCAGAGTTACTCTTACTCTAACTCATTAATTTCCCCTGTTTTTTGTTTACTATATTTTATATTCAATGATATTCTATATCTCACCATTCTTGTCAATTTATGCCTTATGTCATTTCCTTTGCAACATTTGGTGCAAATGCTAGTTTACATTATGGAAAGAGAAGAACTTTACTTCTTTGAATGAAGGAGAAAAGGATCTTCTTGATGAAAGTACTTTGCCTCGCTCATTCTTAGACTTTTGGTTCTGATGGTTGCCTTTATTTTTTAGCATGTTGATGCTAACTTCTCCTATATGCATTTTGGTTGTTGCTTAATGAGCTCTTGTGTCTACCTTTGAGCTAGTTTTGGTCTTTTCTAACTCATTTGTCATGGAGATAACCTATCGAGCTCGAGGATAAAACAATATCAATGGAAGTCAAAGTCATCAAGGGTAAGAAGGTTGAGGTACTAGGAGCTATGATCACAAAGTTTTCACCCCAAAGAGTGTTAATTGATGCCTCAAAATGCCTTTGGAAGGTTACAAATCCGAAATCTCCAAATTTCGACCTGCCACTAAAGTGGGCTCTACAAACCAATTCCTTGAAATTCCATCTAGAAAGTACTAGTACAAATGAAAAATTATATAATCATCCATTTTAGATCACATCAAAAGAAACGAAAATGAAATAAATCAGTTGCAGCAATGTAAAACAATGACTATATAGACCCATATTATAGTAGAATTACACTAACACCAAAATTGGGAGTTAAAATAACTCTGAATTAAATCTAATATCGTTTATTACCTTACACCCTATACCTTATATTTAACATGAAGTTACTTTAACCCTTCTTTCAAACTGAGTTAGATACCTTAGAAACAATGTAAATTTTGAAACGGGACCTATAAACTCAAAACGGGAACTCTGTCAAAAAAATGTCAAAAAAAACATCAAAAACAATGCTAAAAAGGAAAAGTGTGTATACTGGAACAATGGTTTTTTTTTTAGGGCTAATTTTGAACATGTTTTAAAAATGGCAGTGAAAACAAAATTTTCGTGCCAAATATAGCTTGAAAACGAAAAAGTGATTATATTGGAACGATGATTTTTTTTAGGGTCAATCTTCAAAATTTTAAAAAAATGCTAGTAAAATGATATAACAACATAAAAGTGTCTCATAACTTCTCATTTAACACCATATGGAAATCAAAAATTTTACTTGAAGAGACGATGCGTACATTAGTTAGATAAACTGTCTTAAATAATTATTCAAAATCACTCATATTTTCTTGCATGCCATCAAATTCACATCTTCAGATGAGTCACTGGATGCTGATGAAGATGTTCCATATTCTTCTCTTTCATCAACTAGTGCCCCATCTGAGTCCACATGCATGCCCATCATTTCAGGTTTCAAAATTCTTCTAGATCTACGACTGATTTCAGTAGACTCCCATCTCAATACCATTCCTTTTGGTAACAACATTTTCAGAATCTCTATCATCTTGAAGCGAAGAGTTCCCCTCTTTGTTAAATTGAATTCATAAACAAGTATGTCAACATCCTCTAACTTCAATATGTCTGTGCGGCGACGATTTATATTCGTACCCTTTCTTTTTCTGTTTCCGCCATTTTTTTTGTCAACTACCATCTCTGGCTTATACACACCATTGAATGGGTGTGTATTTGTGGCATACCAATGTACTTCAACACTTGTAACATCCCCATTTTCTGTAAAGACCTTTATAACTTTAGCAACACAAAATGGATAGCCATTGAGTTCTCCATCTGCTAGCACTGCGATCATGCAACCCTCCTTAATATTTTGTACTGAACCCCCGTAAATGTCTTCCATGGCTTCATGTTGTGCACAAGATCTTCTGGAACCAATATACATCTCTCTTTCCTCTGCCTGTGAAGAATTAATGATACCTTGAGATTGTTGCTATTCAACAATGTTTATTTCCTCATGTGCATTCAACACATTTTGTGGCCAAATAAACAGATTTTTCAAAGGTATATCTTCATTTGTTCTTGTTGAAATGATATCACTTTGATTATTTAAAAATGACTCCCACCAAACTGAATCAGCAATGTCAAAGTATTCATATGTATATCTAATACATTTTTTTATTTCTTCTAGGCAATTAGAATAATTGATATCTCTGTTTTGTTTGCATGCATTATGAAATTCACCAACTGATTGTAATAAAAATATTTTCGATGCAAATATTGGATGATCTGGAATGAACTTCAAAAATTGCAAACCTGACAACGGTGCCCATTCTGTAGTAGTTGAATACTTCTTGCCCGATATTAGTGTTTTCCAATCATTTTTTTTGATACAAAATTGATGTTGGAAGCTAATGTCATTAAGTTGTTCAATGCATTTCTCCTCGCCATATGATCCCATAATAAACCTTTGCATGTCAACAGTTTCTTCCAACACATCAAAAGTAGGCTCTGGCATGTATGATTTCTTAATACATTCAACTAATGATGGCAAGCCCCAACTCCTTCCTCCTCAATGTGACTGAAAAATGACTGAACATCTAATCAATATGGTCATGAGTGTTCCCAACAAGAAGGAAACCAACCTTTACCTTCTGAAAAATTCTCAATTCAACAAGCATGTTTAAATATCCAAAAGCAACCTAATTTTTGTTTTCACGGCAAGTTTTGTCTAGTTGTAGGTACAAAACATTAGGAAGATTACCAGATCAATGAGAAAGCACATCATGAATTATGGTTATGGTTAGATTTTCATCATTATGAATATTTGGAGCTGTGAAGTACACCTTTGGCAACATTTTCCCATTGAAGACCATACAACCGATCAAGTGATACTGAATAAAATTTTCCTCCTGTAAATTTTTGTGCGTGCGAACAAAATGTGGTAAAAGTGTTTTCTTCTGGTCCATACCATCAATTATCAAACCCAAATATTTATTCGGATTATCATAACACTTCTTTTGATGCTTGTACACCTTTTTCTGTTCATTTGTTTGTTGTTTGCGATGCTCATGAAGTTCTTTGACAATTGAATCTACACAACATAAAAGAAAGCCATTAAGAAATATGTTTTCATACTTGATGAATATACAATCTTAAAAGTTAAAGTTATGAATGCCTACCTCTTTCTAACCCTTCACATTTGTCCATTTTTTATTTAAGAGAAGCACATGTACTGCAAATCCCCATCCTTGTCTTCTTAGGAATACGAACATTGTTAAATTCTTTCTTCCATATCTTAACAAAATATGGTTATGTAATAAACCGGCCATGTCCCTCAGCACCTTCTGCATATTCTTTGTATAAGTTGTATATTTCGCGTCTCGAAAAATTATCTGGAATATGTATTGTCTCTCTATTTGGCATACACTCTCCATGCTTTGAAAAGAAATCTTTCATCCATGACATTGCAATGTTTGATAATGGCCCAAACTCTCTTTTATGATGTATTTTAGAATAAAATGTGGGATCCATTTCCAATTTTTCTTGAATTCTCGAGAGACGAAAATTCCCAATCGAATGAAACATTTTGAAAGCTTTTCTACAGATAAATAAATTCTTAATATGATAATCATAACCTGACAATGTAGATTGCATGCACCCAACTAAATATGAATTTTGCATGATTTTATTCATTGACAAATATCTCTTCCTGCTCTCAAATGAAAATTTGAAATCCATATGTTTCAAGCAATCTTCTTGGCAGCATTCACTTGAAATGAGTGCACTGATAGAACTTCTTCTCGTCAAGTATTCTGCTCTACCCCTTGTATAGCTAGAACATCTTGCATTGATATCAAAAGGTCTGGTCCTACTCCTCAATACAATATTTCTTGGCAACATGTCCATCCTTAGATCATCACTTGTATAAGGAATTTTATCATCATTAAGAGGAATGTTATCCACACTAGGATAAACTGTGCTTTTCAGATAGTGACTTGGACGATATTCTTCATCTTCCCTTTCTTTAGTGCTACTGTCATAGCCCATAGAATTCAGACTCAATGGAAATTTTTACTCGATGTTTATTGGATATTCTTCCTCATGTGCATTTTCAGTGCTGCTCTCATGGCCCATAGAATTAAGACTAAGTGTATCATTTTGTCCTTCATCACTGCTACCTTTATACTCATTAGAATTAGGACTAAGTGCATCATCATGTCCTTCATCACTGCTACTCTCATAGTCCTTAGAATCAGGACTAAGAGGACATTGTGACACTCCATTCTTTTGAAATTCATCATCGCACTCTTCATCACTGTTGCTCTCATAGTCCTTAGAATTAGGACTAAGTGGACACCATGACACTCCATTATTTTGAATTTCATCATCCCGCTCTTCATCAAAGCTGCTTTCATAGTCCTTAGAATTAGGACTAACTGGACACCATGGCATTCCATACTTTTGAAATTCATCATCCCGCTCTTCATCAAAGCTGCTCTCATAGTCCTTAGAATTACGACTAACTGGACACCGTGACACTCCATACTTTTGAAATTCATCATCATGCCCTTCATCGCTGTTGTTCTCATAGTCCTTAGAATTAGGACTAAGTGGACACTTTGACACTCCATTCTTTTCAAATTCGTTATCACACTCTTCATCATTGTTACTCTCATAGTCCTTAGAATTAGGACTGAGTGGACACCGCGACACTCCATTCTTTTGAACTTCACCATCTTGCTCTTCATCACTGTTTCTTTCATAATCCATAGAATCGGGACTAAGTGGACACCGTGAGACTCGATTCTTTTGAAATTTGTCATCAAACTCATCATCACTACTGCTTTCATAGTCCTTCGAATTCGAACTAAGTGGAATTTGTGACTCTTTATTTATTTGAAATTCTCCATCTCCTCTTTCATGTGTGCTGCTCTCATAGTCCTTAGGATCAGTACTAAGTGAAAGAATTGACTTTCTATTCATAGTGGAAGAATTCCCACTATATTCATCCATATCAATAGAGTTGTTACACGATAAAGATGTTGATGCTGTATAAATTGAAACTTCACTATCAGTACAATCCATCCCTTTCAAATAGAAGATGTTCAATGATACAAATAGAGAGTCTTCTAAAGATATTATATAGCTTAGAAAATGAAATTTTCCCTTCAAAAAAATTTCGCGAAAATATTTTCCTCCTAAACGTTTGTGAGATATATTTCAAATTATTATTTTATTATGCAATTTAATGATAAATGTAAACTTAATTTTTTTATGAAATAAATCATTAAAGTTAAAATTGTAAACTACAACTTCTACATAAATTATTTTAATAGTCAAAATATATAATTTTTACTAAAAAATAGAATGTTTTTTTTAATTTTTTTAATACATTTAGAAACAAGGTAATCCCATATTCACCCCGCTATAAAACAATCCCAAATTGTTCACTTTATCACATTTTCATTCATCGCCATAAAAAAATTAACATGTTAAAATTTATCAAAACTAATTAATCGCGCATTCACCATACGATAAAACATCTTCGTTAGTTTCACCTATATATTCCATTATCACTATTACTGAAGTTACATCAAGGTTTACTGAGGTTCGTCAAAAGACTTGGAGCGATATAGGCAAAACTAAGAACTTACACATATATTTGTTTATTTTATAAAAGATGAAGAAGGATGATAATGGAGTACCAACTAGCTTCAGAACCTTTATTGAAAAAATAAAGACCGAAAGACTAAGGAAGCAACGTGCTAAGAATGTTGAACTTGATCCAACTCTTACTCATTTCATTTGGAATGGGCTAGACACTGTTCAATATCAAATAATATAAGGCGACTGTGAAGAAATTGCTAAACTCATACCTAAAAGGGAGTATGCCCTAGTTATTGCAGATATTCCCCATGGTTTCAATGTTCCAAATATTGACTATGATAGTGACCCTTATACTTATCAAGCTTCTAGTAAACTGGTTGCGGGATTTGCAGAAGTCACGTCATCACCATTATGCAGATTTGTGACATTTCATTCAGATACACAATTGGCAATGATATTGTCAAGCTTTAAAGGGAAAGCAAATTCAAGGATGCAACTTACATGGTAAGATGTTTAAAATGTATATGTGATTAATGTTGAAAAAATCATTTATGTACAAGTTGATTGAACTTTTACTATTTCATGTTATAGACAAAAGTCAAATCTTCTTAACCGTGATGATCAAGTCTTTATAAATGATTGTGAGTTCATTCATATTAATAGTTGGGCAAAAGATGATAAATGTATGTCTATGATTTTTAATCAGGTGGACGGAAAGAGTCATAGCCAAATACTGAGTTATAATGCTCTTGTGAGAAAACTAACATATGAAGACAATTATTGATTAACTATCTTATACACATATGTTCAAATGAAGGAGATTGGGTTCTAGATTTATTTTCTGGCTTAGGTAAGTTTTATTATATAGAATTGAATTTCAATATGTTATTTTTTAAATTAATATGTCATTGTAATAATTTACTTCATTATTTCTTTTGTGCTTGATAACTAGGTACAAAACTAGCATGCTGCCTTCAAAAAGGAAAAAATTGCATTGCAATTGAAAAACATCAATTACAATGCAATTTCATTCAGCAAAGAATTAATGTTCTTCAATTTCTTCCAGATGCAATGCAAGAAATTGGGTTGAAGAAAGGGGACTTTAGTGAATCACGCGTCGCAAAAAAGGCAAAAGAACCTCAACCACCATTACATGGGATGTTTGGAAAGACATACATTGGGATATTGGCAAACATGAAAGATTCATTAGAAGACGAAAATGAGCAAAAGAAAGCAGAAAATATTGAGGAAGAAAACAATGATGAAACTCTAGAGGACGAAGAGTTTGGATTACGTGACATTGTTGGTTAAATTTAAGTTATGTTTGGAAATCAAGCTCATTTTTTGTAACTGTTAAGTAGTTATACTTGCAATGTTTTGACTTTGACATTTTATGAGAAGAATATACACTCAATAGAGGTTGTTATGCGTTGAATATTTGCAATATGTGATTTTCGCATTAATTTTTAAGTTAACCATTATTTTTTTAAGTGATTATTATTATTTTTTTGATACGAAATTCATAAAAAAAACTATTATTTAACTATTTTTAATTAAAATTTTCGTATAAAATTTGCGATTTTCGCATGTCAATTGTAGCAAAAAATTATCAAAACATGTAGTTTTTTAATTATATTTATGTTAAAAATGT
>APFE031217969.1:45142-55515 GCA_000404065.3 Pinus taeda
GACCACTTCAAAAATTATTAAGTTTACAAAATAATTATTTACATTTCATACATTAGAAAATAAAAAAAGTAAAAAAAACATTTTAAAAAAAGAGTCTGTTGCAGAATTACCACGTTTTTAAATGAGCATAAGAAACACTACCATCATAAAACGCAATGTACATAAAAAAAATTATAGTGCCAAAAACTAAGCGTTAAAGAACACGTGTGCTCTGCATAGCCCCTTTTCAAAGTCGAGTCACTTTTTTGCTATTTCTACAAAACGGGTTACATTATGGTTCCCGTTTCAAAGTTTAAAAAAATTGTATAGTACAAAAATTTAGGAAAAATAATTTTACTAAATGTTAAATAATTGATCCACGTTTCCATTGTAAGTCATCTAAAAAATGGTCATGATATTGGCAATTTTGGAGTCATACCTTTTGAACGCATTGTTTTAGCTTTCTACCTTACATTTTTGGAGGCAATTAACAAACGCTAGGGAGTCAATTGATTCTACTAATGTTCTTTAGAATAAGCTAAAGAAAACCCAAAGAGGAATAATTGATCCAAGTTTCATCGTAGGTCATCCAAAAAATGGTCATGATATTGGCAATTTTGGAGTCATACTTTTTGAATGCATTGTTTTAGCTTTCTATCTTACATTTTTGGAGGCAATTACAAAGGCTAGGGAGTAAATTCATTCTACTCATGTTCTTTAGAATAAGCTAAAGAAGACCCAAAGAGAAATGTTGAGTGAGAAGTTGTGATCTTAGCAAGGATCCTCTTTTTCTCAAACTACTTAAATTTTCCCAACCCAAAGTTTCCCACAACTTCTGTCACGCTCTTGCCACGCTCTTGCATTTTAAATTTTTACCTCTAACGTCTTATTATAGGCATTTTATAAATGAACACAGATATCAAATCTCTTCTCAAATAAGCTCACACCAATAAGATTAAACCACCATAAATATATATAAGATATATTTACTAAAATAGTAGTCAGTAAAAATATAGTGGTTAGTAAATATATAAGATTAGGCTCAGGTTACTTATTTTCAGCAAACTAACCATAGCTATAAAGAAACGGGAGTGGCAGGGCATTTGATCGCAGGAAAGTCTTACATTACCTTAATAAATTCGACGCTTTTCATAATTTGTCAAAGTGGTTAGCAACCTGCAATTCAGAGTGAAATAATCAAAGCTATGAAGAAACGGACGTGACCGGACATTTCATCGCCGAAAAGTCACTTTGTCAAATGTTGGGCGTTGGGAGAGGACGTGTAGACAACGATACCTTTGAAAAAAAAATTGTATATGTGACACAGAAATAGTTACAGTCAGTAGGCACTCATTTTCTTCTTTCTTTCTTTAAATTTTTGCACGTAAAGAGTCCTTTGTTTGTCTTTTCTGATATACCAGATTTCCCAGAGCTTTAACCCTTGAACTTCAGAACACCTTCACTTCTGTTGATGTTACACTGATATGACCGCACTGCAATTTTGATTAGGTATGACAAAATTGACAACAAAAATGTAAACAGGTAAAAAATTAATGATTAGATTACTACAACCTGATTAGGTATGGGATCCTTGGTAATGAGAAGTGTAAATATATTCAGCCTCTTATAATAAGTGAATTATGTCAATATTTTTTTTAGAAAAAGTTAATGCCGCTAATATATTAGCGATTGATTTTTTTTTGTCATTTTCATAGGGGTCATAGCATAATTAACAACAGGAATTATAAATACCATGTAGTTATATAAATTTAATAGCCACGATGATTTTTTTTTGTCATTCTATTGATAGACACTGCAGTGTAATTTATGGGTCATAGCATAATTAACAACGGAAATTATAAATACCATGTAATTATATAAATTTAATATCCGGTATATGTATAAGGTATTAATTTATGATAAGAATAAATGAAAAAAGTTAGCTAAATTATAATTGTATCTAAAATTACTAATATTATCATTCATTAATATAGTTATATTTTTTAAAAAAACTTTAGCAAAATTTTTAATGAGAGATTTAGCCTCATTAATCATGGAGATTCTTAATCTTATTAATAAATTTGGTTACAATATCATGCACCCTTACTATGGCTTACCAATAACACGCCCAAAAACTATAACTCATTTATATGACATTTTTCCCATATGATATATTTTAAATTAATGAGTTTATTTAAATGGATAAAAAACATAGCTACCTTCTAAATAAATTTTGTCTTTTATTTATATATACTACTAATAATATTATAGAATATTCTATATTGTCATAATTAACAATCATGCCATAAGTTAATGATTGGTTTACTATTTTTCCATTTTCTCTATTAAACGAAAATAATAGGTTAACAATTAATACCCATATTGTTGCAAAGTGGATATATATGAGCATAGAAAATATCAATATAAATCAACATTCAATAACATTGAATATTGTATAATTAGTATAAATCCATCTTGAGGTTGCAAACTTCTTTTAATACAAAATTTGAAAAAAAACTTTACACGTATTAAATTTGGTCACTTTGATCATAGTGATGGTTAATAGATTCATGGTATATATATATTATATATATATATAAGTGAATTCAAACACCTTTCAAAATAAAAATTGGCACTTGAATTGTGTAAAATATAGAGATTAAACTTTTAGCCACAAAATCTGAAAATTTCGATTAAAAAAAAGACTTGTGAAAATACTTGAAACTTTTTAAGCATTAAAATTAATTTTTTCAATTTCTTAGTATAATATTATATATTTTTATTTTATAAACCATATATAATCCATGCATAGTTCACATTGAAATATTTTATTTAACATGTCATTAAAATATTTTTATTTATAAAGCATATTGTTCACATTAAAATGTTCATTTTGTTATTAATATATTTTTAAATACAAATCAATATTAACTAAATTTATATTGGAAGTAATGCTTCCATGTGTTGGCATGAGTTGTCATTGAGAGTTCCCAATTGTAAATCTAGTAGTTGTTGTTTCCTATGTATGAGTTATAGTTATGATCTAGATGCATGGAATTCAAATATTTATGTCCTATATTTGTGTAACTATTCTTTTGTGTTGTGTATCACAATGTATCTTTTGTATTGTGTAATTTCTCTTTCATCTCTCTCTATTTTATAAGAAGGGTAATGATCATGTAATTTTAGCCATGATATTCTTTGCACATATATTAGTTTAATAGAGTATTTGATCTGTGTGACTATTTGATTTGTTTGTGGATTGTGGATAGTTGCATACAAAGGATAATCGCTAAGATCCATTATTGTTGTTCTTGTGTGAAGTTCTATTGTGGACAAATCTTTGTAAAAGAACACGGAATTTGTTTGTGAAGAAGCTAGATTAGCATACATTTGGCTTGATCTAATGTGAATCTACAATTGACAACAATGTCAACTTTTTTTAAATGATGGTTCTCGAGATTATCATATGGTACAATATGTATAGTTACAACATGGAGATGGAATTTTGGCATTTCTCATTCTAGATCTGAACTAATAAAATATTGTGGTATTGTTTATCCATATATGGAGATCCAAATGTTGTAGATCTGATGGAGAATACCAATATGCAAAGTTATTATTATTATATTTGATCTAAGATCAATAAAAGCAGTCATTGATTTTCTCTCTATACATTTTGGTGGTTGGTGTTTTTTATTTTATTGGTTATAAAAAGGGTTGGTCGTTCTTAAACTAGAAGTGGTAGTTTCTGAAACATCAATTCGTGTGTGATTTTATTGGTTATAAAAAATGTTGGTGGTTCTTAAACTGGAAGCCCCGTTGTTCAAAACATAAATTCTTTCGTGTTATTAAGGTCAAGTTGTTTTGTCAAATAATTCTTTTGTGTTATTAAGGTCAAGTTGTTTGGTCAAATTTTGAACACATTCAGTATCGATACCTCTATCCTAGAAACTCACTGATAGTTGAAAGAGAAATATATGATAGATGGTGGTTGGTCTATAGGATGGTTCATTACCTGACGACTCTTATTGCGAAGCCCCGACGAGCCGAAGTGTCAATATTATTGATATTGCAAAGTTCATCAATGATGGTCAAAGGCAATTACATTTTAACTAGAGGTCAAGTGATAGCGGAAGTGTCAATATTGTTGATATTGCAAAGTTCATCAACCATGGTCAAAGAAAGTTACATTTTAAATGGAGGTCAAGTGATAGGTGGAAGATGTTGTGGTGAAATAGCGTCGCAAGATTCCAAAGTGGATGTGAGTGCTCATGAAGATCAATCAGAGAGAGAGATTATCCTTGTTGCAATGTGTTTTCAATTTTTTCATGTAAGCTTAATGGAGGGTATTGAAATTAATGATTCCATGTGTTGGTATGAGTTGTCATTGAGAGGTTCCAAAAGTCAATTTGAGAGATATTATCCTTGTTGCAATGTGTTTTCAATTTTTTCATGTAAGCTTAATGGAGGGTATTGAAATTAATGATTCCATGTGTTGATATGAGTTGTCATTGAGAGTTTCCAAAAGTCAATTTGAGTGTGTTTTGTGTTTGTCTAATCACTTTTATCTCTCTATTTTCTAACACTTTATATTAAAATATTTTATTTATTATCTATATTAAATTTTATTATTAATGAGTATTTTTTAAATGGCTAACATAATAATTTTATATAAAAAATGAAATAAATTAACATTTTCTAAGAAATTAAAATTTGTTTAATATTAACCAGAATTTAGAGACCTAAGGACCATTCTCTTAGAAAAAAAGTATAAAATTACAAGTTTAATGATACTTATTGAAATTTTTATACTGTTATTAAAATTTAAACCAAACATATATATAAAATTTTATTTAATTTTTTTATAGTTAACATTATTCTAAATAATATTTCATTTTTATTTAAAAAACAAATTACACATTACCCTCGTACTAAAATATACCTAACATGCTCCTATTATGCGAATAGGAGAATAAAATAACAATGTGAAACATTCTCAAAATAACAACCTAGATGATATTCTCCTATTATGGGAATAGGAGAATAAAATAACAATGTATTAATTATTTACTCACTGCATGTTTAATATTTTCCAGCCATAAATTATATTCCTAAGTGGAAAGCTGGGTTCAACTTTATCATGTCATTAATTTACAAGTTTGTTTCTGCAACATTATTGTGCCAGTTGTGTCAATATTTTCACTCTCCCCGAAAAGATTGAAATGATGAGCTTCAAGGTAACTTCTCCACACGATGGAAGTGTATGTTCTTCAATAGGTTTGCATGGCATAAGAGGGACCCCTTATGTTTTTAATGCATATGCGACTTTACAAAATCACTTTAGAAATGGGAAACACCTGTAACTGCTGCCTGGGCTGCAACCAAATTTGTTTTAATTCTATTAAAACTGCTTTCCTATCACATGTTCATAGCACATATGTTACAGAAAAAGGAACCTCACTTTACATATGCACTCATGGCTTCCTTATCTCCATACACGCAGATTGCAATTGATGTTTTGTTCGTGAAAAACATAAGTGAACCTGAGAACGATGACGACTGAGGGTCCCATGTGTGTGAGACGGGAAGGCAACATGTGACCGAATTGAATGGATGGAAAATCTGGCAGCTACAATGACATTACCTTCCTTGCGTTTTCATTCCAGCTGTAATCACCTTGCATTGAGCATTGAGAATACAGATTTGGATGTGAAGCCTTAACTACAGGTCGTATGTTGAACTGATAATGGTCGTGGATATGATCCGCAAGCTATGTCCGGTAAGACTCCAGCCACCAGAACCTAATGTCTAGATTTGAGTAGCTGTATGTAAGATTAGAGAAATTTAGTAACCAGTAATGTAAAGTCTGGTAGTTATTTTAATAATGCAACATGGGTAGTTATTTTTTGTTTGGGTAATTATTTTTTTATAAATTAAAAAAAAAAAAAAGCTAATTTAGGAGTTAGAGTATGTGTATCTTTATAAATGTTAACAATCAAATAGTACATATCTATTTGTTTCATAAATATAGAATTTCACACACATCAATTTAATGTATATTGTCAATAACATTAAAAATAGATTATTATTACTATAGTTCTTTTACATAAATAATTTTGCATTATATTACTTTTTATTTTAAAACTTCTATTTACTTTGTTTACTGATTCTTAATAATAACAATAATAATATATTTTTAAAATCTTTATTATGATGATGGTGGTGGTTAATATTCATTGAGACCAGACTTTGGTCTATTGGACCTAGAGAAAAGAATTATTTAGTTTGATTTAAGATTGTATTCCTATCCTCAAAAAACTTGGAGAGAAGCTTCCCGAGGTCACTCTAATTTTGACAACGTAAAAGGCTAGGAAGGTCAGTATTGATGTTCATCCTCGATGTTAGTATTCTCACAGATGGCAGAACCTTTCCATCCATGATACTTTAGGAATTGCCCGATGACCTGTTTCACAAAGGAGCTCATGAGAGTTCGTTCTAATCTTGACTATATACATCATTACAAAAAATTTATAAAAAAATATAAATATTATTATTATCTGTGAATTTGAGCCATAACCTTTTATTAAAAAACACTTGCTTTTAAAACCATTTAATTACTAAATTATAAAATCATTAATTATTAAAATTAATAAGAATAAATATTATATAATTTTTTTAAAACATAATCTCTATCTCTATAATTAAACATAAAAATCTTTGCATATAATTAAATTTCAAATAATATAGATAATATTATTACCAAACTCTAAAATTTCATGATCGATAATAATTAAGTTTAATGTTTTAATAAAACATTAATTACGAAGCACGAATAAAAACACTATAATAAATTAATTATATATTTCATAAAATATTTATTTAATATATAATATAATTTATAACTCATTTTGTGAAATTCCAAAAAAAAAAAAATAGAAATAGATATATTATATATAGATATAGAATTCTATAGTATATACTTTTGACATTTTTATTAAAAAAATATTATTCTTTACTCTTTTTAAATTAAATATATTATTAGAAAAAATTATAATTACTCATTTTAATAAAATTATTTGTAATTAATCTTTGATGGGTTGTTAGGCTTTGGAAGTCACTTGTCACATGATGGATGCCAATTGTGCAATATTTAGGGCAGGGAGGGTAGGGCATCAACCCCTCCACCATGCTCGAGTTAATAACACTACGCTTGCTTGTGCGAACCGTTCAACTTCACCTGTGTCCAATCGCTCACTTCAACATGGAGTCGATCCTCTTGTGGTTATATTGAGTCCATCTTAAAACTCTCTAGTTGTCTATTGTCTCTAAAGCACTCACATCCCTGCTTGCATCTTCTCTCACTCCCAGTTTACGGTGGTAGTCCATCCTGTAAACCTCGGGTGTGCTTCTAGCAACATTCTCTCACTTGCTCCTACTAATTAATAAAATTTCCCTCACAACTCCTCTCTAGATGGCACGTCTTTTTCGATTCGAGCTAGCTTTAGCCTCAATTTCCTTCTGCTCTTGGGGTTTGTCACTTTGGCCTCTTGGGGCAGCTTTTGGAGTGCTTTGTGATAGACTTCGGGTTCTTGTCTTCTTAGTTATGGTTCCATGAGTGTTGTTCTAACTCTTAGGGTGGCAGTTTTAGTTTCAAGGTGGCATTGGATGTTGGGTCTTCTCACATGCTGGCTCTTCCTTTATGGGATCTCTAGTCTCAATTCACCCTCCAGGGCTTTGCTATAGCTCTGGTGTCAATATCGAATTTGGGGCATTGCCTTTCAATTTCATCTTGGGTGTCTGATATATTCTATCTAGATCTTTCCTCTCAGGTCTTTCATTTCCACTCTCGTTTGACTTGTCTCTAATCGAGTGATGAATTCTTGGTGGTGAGAATTTTTGTGTTGGTTATCCTCTTCCCTTAGGTTTGTGGTAGGGCCTACTTGGTTCAGAGTCGCACGTGGTAGCGTTTTGGGTGTCTCTTTATTCTGGCTCTACGACTTCCCTCTGAGATCCACCATGAAGCCCAGTCCCCGCTCCTCATGCGTCCTTATCGTGACAAAGCCTGAGGCTCTCACGCCCTCACTGGGTCTTGGAATGGTGTCGTATCTATTCAGGGTGGGAGTTCCAGGTGGGGCGTAGGTCATTCAAGAGGACTTGCTTGTGGGGGTTGTGGGATATATGGGGGTCGCAGCTCTTTGGTTGCTTCCATGGCAGGAATTCATCATCGTATGGTTTCACATTTTGGTTGTGGCACAGGCGTTGGTGGTCATGGTCACAGACATCAACGTGTTATGCCACATTATTACTGCAACAGACAATGACGTTTGGTACTTCAGGTCAAGCACCTTCTAGAAGGTCAGCACTCTCCTCGACACTCCTCAAACTAGTGCAATTTTTCTCTTCTCAACTGGATGCCCTTAATCAATCTCAATGGAGGAGCACAAGGCTATCATGGCAAAATTAGAGAAGCTTCAATACTTCTACTGCCATGTTCGCGAAAGGGTGGTAGTGGTCTGGCACGGACAAAAAATGTTGATGGAAAAGGTTGAAAAACTGGAAACTTGGCTTGTTCACTTTGAGATATATGTCAACTGCATGTATTGCTCTCTGCCTCCCTGAGGGATTGGGCCAAACAACCCTACTTCAATTACCTCTATTGACTAAGTGTGTTTCTTGTTCTTTTAATTTTCTCGAATGTTAGGCCTCTTGGGCTTTAGACTTCTCACTTAGCAATTTGTCTTTTTGTAAGTTGTATGGGTATCACATTGGTCAACAAACCTGGTGAGGGTAAGACCATATGAATTTTGACATCCTTGTATATTCCTTTTGATTAATGAAAACTATTCGACTTACAAAAAAATACATTTTATTTGTAATGAAAAAAGGAATATTTTAAAGTATTTGATTTCTTTTACTATCATTCTCATAATACTTATCCATTTATAATTGTAATCAAGAGAATTGTCCCTCTGTTATGACTTACAAGTCCAAATTGGGATCTACTTTTATAATATTTTTTTCTTCGAGTCATATGATTATACATTGAAATCAGCATTAGGGATTAAAGAATATGCAAGAGACTAAAGAAACCAATAATATAAGGCATCATAAATACCACAAATTTCAAGCAAATGTCTAATTCTAAATATTTTCTTATTTGTAATTATTGAAATGCTCTAAATCCATGTTTCATGTTTTACATTTTATTTAATTGAGTAGTAATTATAACAATATGATTGTATCCCTTTTGAATTTATACCATCATTTTTTTCTCCCATGCCTCCATTGGAAATCCAAAGCTACCAACATCTATTAGGCTTCAACAACCCCTTTTTCACACTATTTCAAACTTTTACTTACCTCCACCAACTCACTGCATATTCCTATATTCTATCGTTCTTCCTGTAATTTTAGAATGCCCCAAAAAAATGTGTGTTTCCTATAGCACTAAAATCCACTAAAGAAAGTACGAAGTGTCCAACCACTACATTCCCTAGAGTTAAGACAACTAGAGCAAGCTCCCATGTTTGAAACATTTAAATCAAAATCAAGGGGGAGGGGAGTTGTTGAAATTCTAGAGTACCCTTCAATCAAAATAAAAATTCACAGAGAGGAGCTAGACCAAAATGCTCTTTATAATCAAGTGGGTTGCAACTAGAAGCATCAAGAAGACCAACATAGTAGTGACTATAACCCATAGTCTATTCAAGCCTACCACACTAGACATTTGTGTGAGGATTGGATGAAGGATATAATGCAAATAAATGTCATTGGAGGAGAGTATAGTGAAGAACAAAAACAACCACGCACCCGCCCACCTCTCACCTCCCTTTTTACTTCATTGGCCTTCACTCATGGATGCTTTCATATTTATGAGAAGATCAACCTCTTTACTATGCACCAACATAGATCCATCTTAAATAGGAATTTAACATGAGCCTAGAGGGATCTAATTTCTTCACATGCAATTTTTTTTTTATGAACCAACATTATTTAAATATTTTATATAGTTTTTTTTTTTGTCTTTTTTATTTATATTTGGGTCGACATGAGCAAAATTTCAACTTTCATGACAGACAGACATAGTTACACATGAGACTCAGTTGTAAAATGAGCCTCTAGACTCAACTAGCAATAACAGAAAGAATGAAATTTCTTCGAAATACTCAGATAATTATATCATTTTTTAAATATGATAGCATAAAAAAATATTTGGAGATATTGAAATAAAGATAATAAAATAATGGAAAAATCACTCATATTGTAATAAAGATATTGTAATAAAGATAATAAAATGATGAAGAAGTCACTCCAAGTTTCTCCTCAAATAAATATAAATATTGAAAATTTGACATGAACACAACTTAATATTAAAAATGATATCCAGATTA
>APFE031217972.1:0-11650 GCA_000404065.3 Pinus taeda
TGTAGTAGTTCCAACACCCCCCCTGAACACCACTATGGGGAAAAATAGAAAATGGGCCCTGACAACTAAGGCCAAAGATGGGCCCCGACAACTAAGGCCAAAGGTCACCCAAAATACAATGCAACATGTATTAAAATCGAGGAAAGAGGGAAAACCTCATGGGAAAAACCCCCCCTCAAAATATAATGTAATCAAAAGAAAAGAGGAAAAAAAAGACAATTGCTAAGCAACTATGTCCTTCACTCCAAGACGATCACGCAGAGAGCGAAACTTCTGCTCAGTGAATGTCTTGGTGAAGATGTCTGTAGTCTGTTTGGCTGAGGGAGAGAACTGCAAATCAATGACCCGATCATGTACTAAGTCTCTGATGTAGTGCATATGGATCTCTATGTGCTTCGTCCGCTGCCGCTGTACTGGATCCCTGCAAAACTTGAGAGTGCTCTGGTTGTCACACCAGATGACAATGGGCTGGTGGAACTGAACGCCCAACTCAGTGAGGAAGTGTTGTAGCCACAAATCCTGAATGGTGATGTTGACTACTCCTCTGTACTCGGCCTCAGCTGAAGAGAGAGCAATAGCAGCCTGCTTCTTGCTCAACCAACAGATAGGGCCAGATCCTAGACTAAGTGAATAGCCGGAGGTGGACTTGCGATCAATGCTGTCTCCCGCCCAATCAGAATCTGTGAAGCCAAGGAGATTCAATGCACTACCTGCTGCATAGTGAATCCCGAAGGTGATGGTGCCCTGCACATATCGAAGGATGCGCTTGGCAGCATTCCAGTGTACCTCATGCGGCTCGTGCATGTATCTGGAAACTGCTCCGACTGCATATGAGAGATCTGGTCTGGAGTGGGTGAGGTACAATAAGCTCCCCACTAGCTGTCGGTAGAGAGTGCTGTCAACTAATGGAGTGTCACCTCCATCCTCAAGGCAGACCCCAGACAGAAAAGGAGTCGGTGCTGGCTTGCAGTCAGTCATGCGAAATCTGTCAAGGAGATCCCGTGCATACTTAGCCTGAGAGAGTTTGATGCCTTTGGCATCCTGGCTAATCTCAAGACCAAGAAAGAAGTGTAATGGACCCATGTCTATCATCAAGAACCTATCATGCAAGGCCCTCTTGACTGTAGCAATGGCTGAAGCCAAGCTGCCAGTGATTAGGAGATCATCTACATACAAAACTAAGATAAGAAGAGAATCATGTGTCCTAAGCATGTAAACATTTGGATCAGACTTACATCTTTCAAAGTTTTGTGATAATAGAAAAGAATCCATCTTCGCGTACTAAGCTCTCGGGGCCTGCTTAAGGCCGTAGAGAGATTTCTTCAGTCTACGGACCAAAGATGAATCCTGAATGAAACCATGTGGTTGCTCCATGTAGATCTCCTCAGATAGGTCTCCATGAAGAAAGGCATTCTTCACATCCATCTGATGTACTTCCCACCGTTGGGCAGCTGCAATGGCAAGTGTAAGGTGTATGGAATCCATGTTTGCTACTGGAGCAAAGGTCTCATCATAATCAATGCCATGCACTTGTTGGAAGCCTTTAGCTACTAGCCTCGCTTTCCGTCTGGTGATTTGCCCATCTATAGCACTCTTGGTCCTGTAGACCCATTTGCATCGGACAAGTTTCCTTCCTGAAGGAAGGGGGACCAGATCCCAAGTCTGGTTCTCAAGGAGGGAGTTATACTCCTTCTCCATGGCGGACTCCCAAGATGGATGCCCAGCAGCCTCAGCATAAGACTGTGGATCAGAAGACTGAACCAAATGACAATGCCAGGAGGGCGATGGTTCAGTGGCAACGAGGACAAGAGGAGGCTCAATAAACTCTGAGCTAGTCCTTTACAGATTAGAATTATCCCCCACAAGACCATTTCTAGCAGCTGGTTGGTCTTCTGCATATATCACCCATAAGCTCCTTGTTCTCTGATTTATGACAGGGGAATATTATTCACTGCTGGAAGCCTGATCTGGGCTTGGATGTGGATCATCATTTGCATGCACTAGATTGGTATCTGAAGACTCTGTCTCTGCATTTGCATGCTCTTCCTCGGCATCTGAGTGCACTGAGTCATCATCTCAGACATGAGGTAGATAAAAAGTGTCT
Organism: Pinus taeda; assembly: GCA_000404065.3. NCBI lineage: Eukaryota > Viridiplantae > Streptophyta > Pinopsida > Pinales > Pinaceae > Pinus > Pinus taeda. The sequence continues at coordinate 2,105 of APFE031217972.1, forward strand.
GCGTGCGGCGACTGAGGTGCATGCGAAAGACTTTCCTCAAATTTGACACTTCGCTCAATGATGAGCTTGTCTGTAGAAGGAATGAGGAGACGATATCCCTTCACACCATCAGGGTATCCAACAAATATGCACTCAATGCTCTGTGGATCGAGAGCTTTCCTCTTTTCAGAGGGGATCCGGGCCCATGCTTGAGAGCCGAAAACACGGAGGTGAGTGATCTCTGGTTTAGTGCCGCTCCAAGCCTCAAAGGGGTTCTGATCCTTGATAGACCTATGAGGAGATCTGTTCTGGATCTAGTTAGCACAATTAAGTGCTTCGGCCCATAGCTTATGAGGCAATGACTTAGCATGCAGCATGCAAGAAGCCATCTCTTTGAGAGATCGGTTCTTTCTCTCAGCAACTCCGTTCTGTAGTGGAGTGTATGGAACTGTGTACTGCAACTGTATGCCGGACTGAAGGCAAAGGTTCCGAAGTACTGCGTTAACATATTCCCCCCCATTGTCTGTATGGAGGGCTTTGATCTTTCTCTCTGACTGTGTCTCAACTAGTGCTTTGAAATCTTCAAAGTGCTCAAAAACTTCAGATTTGTTCCTCAGAAGATACACCCAAGTATATCGTGAGAAATCATCAATAAATGTAAGCACATACCTTGCTTTGTTGATGGAAGGATGAGGAAAGGGCCCCATGAGATCACTATGGATCAGATCTAGAGGAGAGGATGCTCTGTGAGTCTTGCCGGTGTCAAACTTTTCTCTAGGATGTTTGCCAAGAACACACCCTTCACAAACGCCTTCGGAGAAACCGATATTTGGCAAGCCTTCCACCATCTCATTCCTGCTTAGCTACTACATATACCTGTAATTTAAGTGACCAAACCTTTCGTGCCAAGGCCTACTACTATCATCAGCTTGTGTAAGTAATAAGGAGGATTCATATTCAATAAATTCAGAAAATGTATACAGTCTGGCTCCATTGTTTACCTCACCAGTTGCAATTTTGGCATTGTTATGTAGATCATATATGTTCACTGCATCTGGAGTGAATTCCACTCTCTTTCTGGTGCCGAAATGAGTGATCTGATAAACTGAAAGCAGGTTTACCGAAAGTTTTGGAACATGAAGCACATATTCAAAGCGTCCATGTAGAAGCTCCTCTCTACCTTTTCTGGTAACCTCAATAGGTGAGTCATCTCCCATGAGGATTGGAGGTCCTTTGGATGTATCCAAAGAGGAATAAACTTCCTTTGCAGCAGCCATATGATGTGATGCACTAGAATCTATAATTCATGCATCAGGAGAAGAATTAATTGCAACTAAAGCATAAAAATTATTACCTCTCCCGTGTGGCAGATCCTTAGTTTTCTTCTTGGCACCCTGAGGGATGTGATCCCCAAGGTTGTGATTTTGAAGGATTTCTACCATTTGGTCAATTTGTTTCTTCATGCAAGAGGATTTTGGATGGAATCTTCATTGACAGTAGGTGCATCTATTTCCTTTCTTCCCTTTCTCATTTCTCGAACCGGAGGAGTCATTGAAGGGCTTGGTGTACACTTCCTTCTTTGGATGGGAATGCGGTTTTCCCTTGTCTTTTTGCTGCTGATTTTTCTGACTTGAATCAGATCTGTGATGTTTATTGTGGTTTATATCATGCATAGCAAGTGCATGCGCTTTTGGAGGTTTGATTTTCCCCATGCCAATGAGTTTATCTTGCTCAAAAATAAGGGACTCCATAAATTCTTTGAGAGAAGACATAGTGTAGGATTTACCTGTTGCGCGCCTTACTAAATGAAATGTAGACACAAATATGGAGTATTCCGGTCCGAGCTTTGACATAGTAGAGAGAATTTGGCAACTCTCCTCCTTGGATTTGTCAATTCCACAACCGTTGAGTTGCAGCAATAGATCATTATATTTGGTGAAGAAGTCTTGAATTCTATCATAGTTCCGTGGATCCAATGACAACAGCTCCACTTTGAGCATATGTCCTTTGATCTCATCCTATTTCCCATAGAGATCTTCAACCTTTTTCCAAATCTCATTGGGAGTATTGCAGGCAGATAGATGAAACTGCAACTCTAGAGAGATGCACATGCATATGGATCCGTGGGCTTCATCCATACAGTTGAGGTACTTGGATTTCTCTATGGTTGAAGTGGCTTCCACTTCTATATCCATGGTAACCTTGTACAACCTTTTTGATGAAGGTATCGAGCGATTTGTTCCTTCCATTCTTGATAGTTGTACGGTGTTAGGATCGATGCTTTGGGAAACTCCATTTTTCTGTCAATCTTCGATCTCCAAGCTGTAATACCTGCAAAATAAAGTACTGGTGCACCTTTTATCTAGCAACCTGTGGGCTTTGATACCATGTAAATGTGCTAGAAAACCTGCACAGATGAATCTAGCTAGTAAAGGTTGAACACATAGCTTTGCAGAGTAAAAACACTAAAGGAAAATCGAAAGAAGAAAATAATGATTCATTAGAAAATATGTTACAATGCTCATGATATAGAATTACTAGGTGAAGATCCCAAGGTAATGCACTATAGTGGTGACCAATGAGAAGTCTCAACACCTACAACAGGTTCCGAAGATAACTAGTCAGTTGCGGAGTTAAAGAAGGAGCAAATCAAGGAGTAAATCATGCAAAAGGAATCTTCCATGCAATCCCATGCTCTAACTAAGAGTCCACATGTAGATGTGTAGTAGTTGCATGTAGTCACATGCTCTAACTAAGAGTCCGCTTGGATGCAATCCAATGCTCTAACTGAGAGTCTGCATGTACGTGTAGTAGTTCCAACATTGTGGACATCTCTGATTTGAGAATGATGACATATGATTTGCATGTGACTAGTTGCAGGGCTATTATTATATATGGATAACTGCTATTTGGTCACCATGACATTTACATCCATGTAAATTTCAGCTCGATCGATATATATGAGAGAGTATTAATGAACAGAAATTCTTTATTAGGCATAACTTTATGTATTTTTTTATTAAGCATAGGTTTCTTTTTTTTTTCTGTTTTGTATTCATATGTTTCTTTTTGTTTCTAATCAACAAAGTGGTATCAGAACATGGGAAAAAGATATGTGTGAAGGAGACGAGTATCCTGCAAACTTGCAAGACAGGAATCAAGAGTTGGAGCAATCACTGCAATTTGAAGGATTTTTTTCCAAGAGATGATGGCAATAACTCACCCTAGGCGCTATGGAAATAACTCACCAGTGTGGTTGCTTCACATCAGAAGGCCCATTAGAAATATCGTGTCGCCTCCATATCATAAGGTGAGTTAACCGATATATTAAAAAATGGGCACGTCGCAAAAAAGCATGAACAAAGGAGAGAAAAAAAGCAAAAAAATGAAGAATTTTTTTTGGAGAGGCAAGTTTTTTTTTTTAAACAAAGATATTCATAAGCATTTTTTCAGTGGGGTTTATTAAAAAAGTCCCAGGGTTTATTAAAAAAGTCCCATTGTTCATATTTTATGTTTTTGATATTTGGTGGGTATTACATAACTCATAGCATTTTGGAATTTAACATATGCTAAAAGGAGTGAATTTATGAAAAAAGAGAGGCTTATTTGTTAAAAAGGAAAAGGAAGAAGTGCTTTAAAACATTTTTTTGGGGAATGGTTTATAAAGTGATTTTTATTTTATTATTAGTTTTTTTTTGGTGAATCATGGTTTGAATTTATGAAAAAAGAGAGGCTTATTTGTTAAAAAAGAAAAGGAAGAAGTACTTTAAAACATTTTTTTGGGGAATGGTTTATAAAGTGATTTTTATTTTATTATTAATTTATTTTTGGTGAATCATGGTAGTATTTTGGGTTCGAAAGTTTTTTTATATGACAAGGATATATTAATATGGTGAATATTTTTCCTTCTAGGGGAGCATATAAGGAAAGAAGACAAAAGAAAGAAGACTAAAAACATAAAAAGTATGACATTTATGGGTCATGAAGTGAGAGTGAAGCAAACTAGGAAAAAAATCGAAAGGAAGAGCGAAAATATTTTGAAGGGCTCATAATGAATGACCGAGGAATTTAAAAGACAAGAAAAGGAAGTACACAAATTTGAGGATGAAAATCGGCATGGACCTGGCAACACTTCCAAAATTTACTACTAAAAAATTTGAATTTTGGGTTGTCAAAATGAAAACGTTTCTTTGATGTGAAGAGTTCATTGAGTACTAATCTAATAACCCATATGATGAAGTATGATATGCTTCAATATTGGATTTTATAAAACAAACATTGGCGAAGAATTATTTTTGCTAGTAAAAGCTACATCTTCCCAGGAAGCATCGAAGATCTTGGAACCATAATTTAGCACAAAAGAAAGTGACATGCAATAACAAGTTGTGTCATAGTCTATTCAACTATCAATAGAGAAGGCAACTGTAGGTTTGAAGGTAAATGAGCAAGACTCTGTTATGAATCTAGCTCACAAAAAGATAGAAAAGATAGATCAACACCTTAGAATTCAGCCTCTTCGACGAGACAACCTCCTTTACATTACATAAATGAACAATTCTTGGATGATTCAAATGAAAAAACATCCTTTCTATATATAGGATCCTAAGGAGTCACAATATAACCAAGCTAACCTAACAATAATAATATAAAGGCACAAAAATAGCAATAGAGGGATTCTATGGGGCACAATAATAACAATATGGGGAAAATATGGGCACAACAATATTAATAAAGGATACAACTACAGTAGTAATGGGGTAATCACTAGTATTATAGGGACCTAACAGAGTCTGGGAGGACAACATAGTTGGGAGAATCTAATTCAAATGTGTAAGATGACCATGAAGACTGTAAAAGTGAAACCCATTATGTGCATGTGCATATGGATGAAGTTATAGGAAATATTAGAGAGAGAGAAGTTGAAGCCTTTATGCATGAAAGACCATATATATGCTAGAGAACTCCATTGTAATGTGGATGGTGAAGATGATGGTAAATTCCACTGTGATGGGACACATGTGGATGGTGACTACAAAGTGAGTTGTGAATTAGTGAATCTAGTAATAGACCATGCTGATGATCTTGAAACTTTCAATAAAAATTTGAATAACATTCATCATCTAGAGGGTAAGATTATAGTTGATGATGAGCTCTTTGCATGGGACGTTGAGATGTTTAAGTTTGATAATGAAAAATAGAGTTTCCCATGTGAACTAATGGCTTGTAGAGCTGAGAATGTATCTCTCATGAATTCAACAGTTGATGATGAATTTGGTGAAGTTGAAATTGTTAATGAGCACATGCATGCTTAGATATCCCATCATAGAGTGGATGAAAATTATGTTGATAACGTTTATGGCCTCTTTTTTGAAACAGGAATTGATTCTGGCAATATCAAAAGCAGAATCTTTGATGAAGAAATGAAGGTTAAAGTTTCCCCTGTAGCAGTGAGTTATGAAGCAAAACTTGGAACTCCTCAAGAAGTAGTACGTGAACTACCAGCTATGTTTGGAATAGATAAATCTACCAACGGAGTAGTAAGAGGTTTGGTGGGTCCAACAATTGAAATTGTTGATGTTAACTTTAATGATGAAAAATTAAGAAGTGATGTGTGGCTCTGCATGATGTAATATAAAGATCTCATTGATATTTTGTTATTTGGTGATAGAATCCCACTTCTATCTAGAATCCAAGTGGAAGACAACATGTTTGCAGTAGTAGATGTTGGTAAAAAGGTGGGAAGTGAAGGTTATGATGCAATGACAGAGGAAGATAAGTTTGAGGTAAAGAAGCAAGAGGAAGAGGATAAAATCCACACTATAGAGCATAATGAACATGCTTTTAAAATTGATTTTGAGTTTGTAGATAAAAAGGACAACAATTTAGTTACAATTATAGCTGAAAGAGAAGATGAAGAAAAAAATGCAATAAAGGGCGTGGAAATTTCTAAAGGTGAAGAAGAAAACATTTAAACAATCTTTAAATGATGGAGTCAAGAAGAGATTAATTTATTCTATTAAGAAATATGGAAGAAAGGAGATCAGGAATATGGAGTGCAAGAAGCAAAGTGAAGTGCACAATTTGAAGATGAAGAGTTGTGGCAGTAGTGCATGAGTGAATAAATATTTTAAGAGGAAGATGCAGAAGACAGACTCAAAAAGCTTAAATTATTATTTTTAAACAAATACAAGAGAAGGCAAACAAAAATTGCAACAATAGAAACTGGAGAAATATGGAGCTTACAATGAAAAAGCATAATTGAGAATGAAGTAGCATCGAGGGTATAAAATTTGAAAGAAATGAAAAAGAAAATACGTCCTTGTAATTTTTTTTTGAGAAAATTTTTATTGTAAGCCTAGCAGGCATAGTTGAGTCATGATTAAGTTAAGGTTGAATCATATGTTTGTAATTGGGGAAGTGTTAGAAATATTAATTACTCTCATATGCATGCAATGGATGAATAGTTTAGTTAAGCTAAGAAAAGAAAGTTGAGTCTCATTGGAGTTTTTATGATTCCATATTTAGCAAATTTTTACTTTATATATTGATTGTTGTGTCATTGTAATAAGAAGCAAGAAGCGACAAGAGTTGTCACTTGATCAATGTATAAGAGGTAATTTCTAATGAATAGAAATTCTTTATTGTGTAAAAAATTGTGTTTTTATCTGTCTCTTGTTTCTATGTTTATCTTTGCCTTTGATTAGAAAAAATGAATTGGAGTACTTATAAATGAATTTGTATTGATTTCCTTAATGCAAACACAAGAGCCTGCTTTGAATTATAGAAAAACCTACAAATCACGATAGAAACTTGCTAATAAAACCTCAGTAGGAAAATATTATGTTTGGTCAGGTTGGTTGTCACTGACTCGTAGGGTATCAAATAGTTACTCTTTATAAACACCATGTTAGGGTATAAATGAATGTCAATTCTAGCTAAGGAGGGGAGGGACCAAACAAATGAACAAGCCATTCATTCCTCTTTCGATGAATAATTTTGCTGACATTCAAAAAATTTTGATGACTACAACTAGGAAGTTGAACATGAAAGATTCGACAACATTGTCTTGGCAATATATCACAGGTTTGTTAGGAACACTAAATTTTGATAGTTAATATTAATTTCCTACTTGCAGAATCTATTTCAGAAATATGGGAAGTAATGTTAAAGAGCAAATACAAGTTAACCTCATCCCCTTATTTGGGCATAGTATAGTTGGAAATTTCCCTTATATGAAGTATTGTGTAAAATTAAAGATCCAATATTCAAATATCAAGAAAGCAAACTAGTCTCTAGAGATTTTAAAAGTAAACCAGTCTCTAGAGAGGACGACAAGTCATAAGTCCTAGACATATAGTGCTAGCAACACGAATTAACGGAGTTTCACACAAGTAAATTCCTCTCATTACCTTTCATGCAGGTAAATTCCTCTCATTACCTTTCATGTAAGTAAATTCCTCTGATTACCAAAACAAAATGAACAAACCTATGATTACCAAAAATAAAAATGTTAACCTCATCTCCAATACATAAGGTAAATGTGAAATGATGGTTTTCCACTTAAAACATGACTTATTTATTTTTGTGAAGAGAAATAAAAGAACTTTCAATTCCAATTTAAAAGGTGAATATGAAATAGAGGATTCCCTCTTCAGAGATGATTTCCACCTACTAAAATGTGTTTCATAAAAGTTTTGACGGAATGAATGACACAATAATAATGATTTAGTTTTTAAGTGGAGAGCCGAAGCATTGTATTTTTGAATTCAAAATCTTCAATATAATTGTTAAGCATTCATATAAATTGATGTATCAAACACATGGTCTGACATTGGGGTTATGATTATGATTTACCAAATACATGTTCCTTTTTAATTAACATAGAGACAATACTTCTTTCGTTAGAATTACATTTTAGCATAAGGATTACACTTAAAAAATACCATAGACAAATTAAGAATGGTAAAGAATGGGTGTAATAGCATGTTAGAATGTTATTTAACACTCCATGCATATATATAAGACATATATAACAAGGAAAGGCAGGGCTTTGAGTCATAAGAGTATATATAAAATCTAGAAAGTAAACAAGATAAAGGGTTATGGCATGGACGTATCAAGAATGTACACCGATAATATTAACATAACTTACTAGAAATGCAAAAAATAAATATTTATGTAAGAAATAGTTATAAATTTGATCTAACTAAATTTAGTTATTAAGATAATTATGCTCTAGATCCCACAAAACCTTTCATGAGATTTAAAGAATCAATATTCAATCAATAGCAAAGTGGGTATAAGAGTCACTACAAGTTTTTCTTTCTCTATATGCAACTCCATTCACACATGTTAGCCCTTGAGCAAGGATGAAGATCAATTAAATGAGTGTGTTCAAGGAATATAACCATTTTCATAATGGATAACACATTTTCATACACATAACCTATGGGTTGTAGGAATCTTTCTAACACTCTCATTTTCAGTGATCAAGACAAAAGTCAAAGGTGGTATTTTCTAAAGTTAGCTTAAATAGATCTAAAAGGATTATATTTGTTGGACAATTGGAACTGCCTAGTTGGCTAGTGGCATTGAGTGCGTTGGCATTGATGTCAACAATCATGCTAGGAAATGTGTCAGACATTTGGTATTGTCTAATTTCTAGGGACAACAAGAGTGCTAGAATTGATGTCAACCAGACTAGCATGAATGTTGGTTGCAGCAGATGTGTTCGCATTTTCTGAATGGTTGGTGGAACCTGATATTTTGGCATTGATGTCAACTAGACTAGCATTGAGATTAGAGGTAGCAGAGGCAGAGAAGGGAATGTTATTCAGGGGGAGTCACATGGTTTAGCACTCTATAGAGAATCATCATAATATGAGGGTTAGTTGAGAATCCATAAAGAGATGGTTATGATGGTTAGGGATTCTGAGAATTTGGAGGAGATTTTTCCTTACGAGATTAGTTCAGAATCTATTGGAAATGAAATTTTTGGATAGTGCTCAAATAGATATTTCCAATGGTATATTGAAGTTTTCAAATGGTCTTTTGGATCAAGAGATATTTTCAATCAGAGGTTGTAGATCAAAAGGTCAACATACATGCTCCCATGGCTCAAGTTTCCACACAGACTGCATGCTTCATCTAAAATCTCTTTGTTAAAGAAATTTTGGATGTATCCACTTTTAGAGTACGGTCGGGTTGCACAGAAAATTTATAAAGTTAGATGTCGGGCCATGCATCATAGCGTGGCAAGAGAACAAAGGCCCGACCCCCAATCCACGACATGTGTTGGACCAACTCTAAGTTAGGAGATGGGTATAGTCATGCTAGTTAGAGGTCGGGTAGTAAATAAAGGTCTAAGAAGAAGAAAAAACCCTCGATCTTTGTGCAGCTCGATACAAGAAAACAAGTGGTAGAATCTAATTGGCTCATGATGATGTGTTCGCATGAACATGGCAGATGATGTCAGCATGATGTGGCAAAATAGTGTTGGAAATAATACTGAGAGGGGGGGGTGAATCAGTATTATCACATTAATAAAACTTTTTCATTTCCATAACC
>APFE031217973.1:803-27194 GCA_000404065.3 Pinus taeda
GCACTCAAGGATAAGCTTCGAAGAATCAAGATGGAGAAGGGCGATACTATTTCCACATATCTGAATAAGCTCACCACCTGCAGAGATGAGCTTGGCAGTGTGGGAATAACTACTGTCGATGATGATATGGTGAGCCTTGCTCTCCTTGGCCTTACAAAGAGTTGGAATTTCTATGAGAATGATTTTGGTCGGATCTCATGCAGGAGGAGATTAGGAGGAGCACACGAGATGGTTCTTCATCCAAGAATGATGATGAAGAAAATTTGGCTTAGCAAGTAAGGCAAGGAAGGGGAAGGGGAAGGCTTCCCATTTCAAATCAAATTCTTCTAATGGAGGGAATAAGGGTGACATGTCTAAAGTAATATGCTTTAATTGTCACAAGATGGGACATTATGCGACTAATTTCCCAATCGAAGAAGTCCAATAAGGGATCCTCGGAAGGATCGGAAGGTGAGGCATTAGCCTCTCAGTTCGAAATGGACTTTACCCTCATCGCATGCATGGTGTCATCGATGATGGGTTGTGTTTGGTATATTGACATTGGAGCCTCATTCCACATGATCGGTGATAAAAATTTATTCAGTGCCTTGGAGGAGAAAGATGTCAAGATGCACATAGAGATGGGTAATGACGGAAGGTATAGTGTTTCAGGAGTGGGCACGATTGCTTTTTAGAGGGAGCATGGAGCTCCCCTCACCTTGACATATGTGATGTATGTGCTTGGACTAAAGGAGAACTTGGTATCAGTTGCGATGTTGGAAGACAAAGGCTACGATGTTGTCTTCAGTAAAAGAAAGTCGTTCTTAAGACACATAGCCATGGGTCAGACCAAGAGGATAGGGATTCGGGTGAAGAATATTTATAAACTAGAGGTAGATGATTGTGAAGCATTGAGTATGAAAGCAGAATTTGTGTGAAGCCAAGACATTAGCGAGTTGTGGCATAGGAAGTTGGGCCATTTGCATCATGGGGCTTTGAAGATAATGCAACAGATATCTATAGGACTTACCAAAGGTAAACTTGAGCAACTTGACACATGCAAAGGTTGTACCTTGGGAAAGTACACCAAGACTCCCTTTCATGATCGAGATAGTCGAGCATAGGCTATCTTAAAGCAAGTTCATACTGATGTGTGTGGACCATTCTTGATAGAATCCACAACGAAGCAAAGATATTATTTGATTTTCATTGATGACTATTCTCGTAAATGCTGGATTTATTTCATGTAGAAGAAGAACCAAAATTTCACAAAGTTTTGTGAGTTCAAAGCTTTGGTCGAGAAAGATTCAAGGAAGAAGATTAAGGCCTTGAGAAGTGACAATAGTGGAGAATATGTTTCTCAAGAGTTTAAAGACTTCTGTGCAGTGGAAGGAATTAAATGAGAGTTGATGACACCTCATATCCCACAACAGAATGGGGTGGTCAAGAGGAAGAACAAAACTATTGTAGGGGCAACACGGTCAAAGATGCATGACCAAGGCCTACCACTTCACTTGCGGGCTGAGGCATGCAACACAACGGTCTATTTGCATAATAGAAGCCCACATCGCATACTTGGGATGAAGACACTAGAGGAAGCTTTCTCTTGTAAGAGACCGGATGTGGGTCACTTCAGGATCTTTGGCTCATCGGTATATTGCCATGTGACAAAGGATGCATGGAAGAATCTTGAGTTGACAACAGAGTTGGGGATATTTGTGGGGTACACTGATACACCTCACAACTATCCGGTGTACTTGCCTACCAGTCGAAGGACAGTGGTTTGCAGAGATCTCAAGTTTGATGAGTAGAAGGCCATGTGAGTTTCCCTTGAGAGGGAGCTCCAACTATAGGTTGTGGAGGAACTGTTGGTTCCTAAGGAGGAGGAGCCTTAGACTGATGCGGAGCAGCCACATGTAGAGGTTCTAGGAGTGGAGACATCCACTCAAGCAGAGTCTTCCAGAGATGGACGGAAGCACATAAGAGAAGCTGACAGATTGTTGGAGGATGCGAGAGAGAATGTGAGAGCATCATCTTCTCAACGCAGATAGAGGAGGTCACCTGCGAGGTACACTAGATACATGGCCCTTGCTGGGGAATGTGTTGAGACCGAGCCATATTCCTTTGAGGAAGCAATGTAGCAGCCGATTTGGGTTGATGCTATGGTGGAGGAGTATGACTCCATAGTTTGTAACAATGTTTGGGATATGGTTCTGAGACCGAAGAACAAGTCATTTGTGAGTTCCATTAGCTTTACAAGGTAAAGAAAGCTACTGATGGTAGTGTGGAGAAGCATAAGGAAAGATTTGTTGCCTGTGGCTTTTCACAGGTCGAGAGGATCATGTTGTTGCAGTATATTTCGACAAAGGAGCAAGATGCTGACATTTTGACAAAGGCATTATCAAAGTGTAAATTCGAGTTCCATAGAGATAGGATCGAGGTGATAGATAATCCCTTTCTAGTTGAGAGGGAGTGTTGAAATATGGCAACAAGAATATTCCAATTTAATTTGTCCTTGAATTAAATTGTGAATTAAAATCAAATTTAGTCTTAACAACTACTTGGAAATAATTAATTAATTTATTTTAAATTAATTAGTTGGAGAAATTCAAGGTAGAAGTCTTTTTGAAGACATGCAAGAGTTATCCCTTAAATTAAGGAGATAAAATTGAGTTATATTGGAGTTGTAATTAGCTAACTCAGTTTATTGAGTTAAGTTTAGTTAAATTAGTTCCAACCTGTTTGAGGAACTAATAATGAGTTAACAATCATTTGATGCATGCATGCACTCAACTAATGGTACTCCAGTTAATTGAAGATTCCCTCATTAGAAACTCATGCATGTCTATTCTGAGAAAGACCTAGTTGAGATTAAAGTCGAGGATAATGTACTATCAGTTGCATGTGTTTTCTCATGGAGAAAACTCATGCACGCAGTCAAGGATTTATCCTTGAGGATTACATAGTTTTGAAGGAAAGTTTTCCACTTAGTTGAAGGGGAATCATCCAAAAGGAACATCACAAGGAAATAGGAGCTTGGAGGGCAGAGAGGAAGGCTGGAGAGAAGCCAAGATTGCCCGTGAGCATCTGTGAGGATTGTACTAAGAGTTGGCTAGTTGTGAGAGCTGTCTAGTTGTGAGAGCTAAGGCTTTGTATAATTCCTATGGATTTCCACTTTGTATGATAATACAATAGTGTAGGGTTTTTAGCTGAGGCTTTCCCCAAAGTATTTTCATGTGTATTGTGCATTGATTCTTCTTCTTCTGGTTATATTGTTCAGCTCTCAATCTTTTAGGCTTCCACAAATTGATAGTAGAGTAGGTTAGTCTTCTGCTTTGATTTATATTGCTTATCGGGTTACCTACCATTAGATTTCTACATCATACATCGGCCTACCATATTATAAGAAATCATAAAAATAATTAAATTAATTTTATTTAATTATTTTATTATTAATTTTAAAAAATTATATATATATATATATTATATATATATATATATAATATATATATATATTATAATTATATAGTGAAAGATTCACACCATTTTTATCTTAGAAATTCTTAACTAATAATTTTTGTAGAAATACCATCAACCAATACTATGGTTTATCAATACCACATTCCTAATACCACACATGTTGATATCCCATTTCTTTAATTAATTAGTTTCCGATATATTAATAAAAATAATAACTAACTTGGAGATAAATATTAACCCTTAATCTATAAATACTACTATAAATATTCCCCATATTCTATGGAGGTTAAATCTCTACAAACACACTTAATAATTACTCATAATTAAATTAAAATTATCAAAATCTTATTCTTAAATAGACATGTTTATGGGCATAATGACAAAAAATTAATATGTATATTCAATATATTATAATTTTAAAAGTATAATTTTTTTTTTTTAATTATGGCGATTTGTTAATCTGTAAATGAGTTTGTTTCACTACTATGAGCCAACAATGACTTATCAATATCACATATAAAAACCATAATTGACCTCAAAGGACAGTTTTTCATATGATATTTATTTTAATTAATTAATTTAATTGAGAGGAAAAAATGACATAACTACTTTGGAGATAAATCTCAACCTTTAATTTGTGTATACTACTATGAATCTTCTAAAACAATGCATGGATGTGAAATTCCTACCATCCACCTAATAATTATTGATAATTAAATTAAAATTTTAAAAACCTTGCTGTAGAATAAACAAGCTTATAAACATAAACATAATATTAATCTAAAATTAATTTCTAATTATTATATTATTAGAACATAACAATATACTTATCAATATATAATCTTGCATTATATAACCTTGCCACAACAAAACAATACATAACTTCTTAGAATGTAGGCTTCTATGATTCATTATTTAAGCAAAAAAAAATCATGATAAATCACGTCAATGATTTAGGGTGGACGACTGGAACCCTTAATGAAGTTCATCATCAGGGAAAAGATAGACAGTAAGATCAACCTATCACATAATTATAGTAGAGATGAAATGATAAAATCCTAACGATCACTAAAATAAATAAATAATAAATTATAAGTTCCAGCAAATTATATTTTTTGTTTTTAGGAACTTTATTTATTTTTGTTAAGAAAAATCTAGGAAAAAGTTTATTACATTATTATTTTTATCTAATTCACACTTAATTATTAAATAAAATTAATTAATTTATTTAATTAAAACCATGCAAAGCAACACTAAAACAAAAAAATTAACAAGAAGAGTATAAAAAAAAATATTATATATAAACTAATGTAAAAAGTGGTAATCTTATAATATGAACTTAAATATATATTCTAATTTTAATACTATAAAGGAGGAGATTCAAGAATTTTTATTTGATAATATTATAAAAAAGAAAAGAAAATAATTTATATCTAAATAAAAATTATAAAGTTAAATGGATTTTTTTTTTTATTTTATTAAATAAAAAATTTAGTAAATAATAAAAATAATAGTAAATGAAAAAATAAAAATTATAAAGCGCATTATAATGGTAAAAGCAAAAAGAATCTAAAGAAAAATATGACAGGGATTCATAAAAAGGAAGATGCTTGATGGGATGAGATTCACTAACTGATCTTTCATCCATCATTTTTATTTAGCATTTTTAATTTATAGTGATGGAAATGAAGTGTTGATCTTCCATTCATCATCCATATTTAGCATATTATATCTTTTCTCAAGCTCAATTGCTTCCCTCAATTTACAGTGATGGAAATGATCAATCTTAGCAAGGATCTAGGAATCCTCTAAACAAATGTGATGTTTTGTCTTTTCAACATGTTCAGCTAAAGCAAGGAGCGATCCTTACAATGTTTTAGGTCAACCACACGTTCTTGAATCCTTTGATATATGGAACAAACAATTTCTCCAATGCACAGGGTTCCACAAGAACATGGAATCAAATAAAGACCCTTCATGTTCTTAGGATCCGCAGGGTCATTGATAGATCTTAATAGATCTTAAGGAGACACTAATGGTTTTCAAGGGTACAAAAGTAGAAGAAAGATTGTGCCTCCTAAGAATTTGAGCAATCTTGTCTATATTCCCCTGGAGAAAGGGAGGTTGGACACTAGAGACAACTTCAAATGACTTTGTTTTAGTCCTAGGACCTCTGCTAGCTTTCAAAAAGGTTTTGATACCCTAGTATCTATTGTAACCATTCTTTTCAAAAATATTAAGGAGAATGATTTTCTTATTCACAAGATGGTTCTCATAAAAAAAAACCCTTAAAGCCAGAATGGCTAAAGTGTTGAGAACACCTAGCTTGGTATAGCGATGAGAAATCACATTTAAATATTATTTAGTGTGGGTTTTTATTTACGAAAAACCTCTTAAGAGAAAAAACCATTATTATTTACTATTATTTTATTAATTTGGTCATTTATATTTTTTTCTTCTTATTCCTTCTTCTATAATTTATATTTTGTTTTTATTTTATTCATTTTTATTTTTTTTTTTCAAATTTTATTATTTTATCTATTTTAATTTATTATATTCATCCTTTATTATTATTATTATTTATTAAATTTATTTATTTATAAAAAATAATTTCTTTCAACTTTCTAACTATCATTTAGGTTTTTGTTTTTATTTATAATTTATTGTTATTTTATTTTTATTTTTTAATATCATTCTAATAAGAATTTTATAATTTCTTTTATAGTTATTAAATTAGAATAATTATATTTAGTTGTATTATAATAAGATTTTATAAGAATATAAATATACATTTTTATTGTTGTATATTATATTTTTTGATATCCTCTTTGTTGATTTTCTTCTTATTGTTATTTTGGACCATTTCTAATTAAGTATTTTACTTAGATAATATATAATAATATTAACTTTTTCTAGAAGTTTCCTTAATAAAAATAATTAGTTGTTATTTTTTTTTATTATTAAATTTACTGTAACGTACCATTTTATTTTATTTTTAGTGATTGTTAGGACTTTATCGTTGGATTTGTATTATAATTATGTGATGTGTTGATCTCACTATCCATCTTTTTCTTGATGATGAATCTCAGTAAGGGTTTGAAACACGTCGACGTTAAATCATTGATGTGATTTATCCGGAAGAATTTTTTGCTTATCTCTCTCTCTCTCTCTCTCTCTCTCTCTATATATATATATATTATATATATATATATATATATTATAATCTTCCCCTTATTGATAAAAATGATTGGAATTCAGTTGCAGAGAGTGAAGAGTAGTTAGGTTTTTAGAATATTATATAGACAGGGTTTTGGCAAGATCGATATCTCGAGGGGAAAAGAGCGGGGCTCCCTTATATAGAGATGTGGTTGTAGATAAGGGAATAGAGTTTCAGGGAGGGTTCAATTTTTTTTTAGAAGGGTCAGAAGGAACAAGTTAAGGACTAGATGGGGCTATAAAATAAGATGAAAATGGACTAAAAAAAGGAGAAGACAAAGGTATGATAGAGGACATACTAGATCAGTAGTAGAAAGAAAAAGGAGCTAATGGAAATGGACCATACAAGCCTAAAACGATGGTAATACCAAAGTTTGTTATTACAGGCCCTTAAACCCAAGCGTTTAGGGACCGCATGTGCACATATGCTGTCATTTGTAAGTTTATGGGACTGCGGCCCACGAAGAAAACCTTATGCAATTAGATAAAGCAACATTGGAAGCCACACGATGTGATAGAATTACACCTGGGATCAAAAGGATTTTTCACGTTGGTATTTGATAATGTGGAGGAAAAATATCAAGTGTTCGATAGGGGGTTGTATTTATTTGATTTTATTGGGCTGTATATGTGACCATGGAGGGAGAATTTTACACCAGATAAAGAGACGTTCACAAGTGTTCCAATGTGGATTAGGATTTATTCCTTGCCCGTGGACTATTGTCAACCATCAACTCTTAAGATTATTGGTGACAATTTGGGTAAAATTGCAAAAATCTTTGATGCAACTCTATAGAGAAAATATACCCCATATACAAGGATCCACGTGGAGATGGATGTGTATGGAGATTTACCAGAGGAAATTTCTTTGGATTTCCGAGATGAAGTAGGGTTATAGTCTGTCGACTATGAAGAAATCCATTCTAGATGTTGTTGATGCTTCGAGCATTAACATATGATAAGGTAATGCCCCTTGAATTGGCCTAAATATCAATGAAAGGAGCATGAGGAAAAATATGGTGATGGATTTGTAAAACCTAATAATAAAGGATGAGGAAATTGTACACAATAATAACAAACTCAAGGGGGGGGGAATGCGTCTAAGAACAACTTTGGAATCCTATCATATATGGCACCGAGGAAGATCAGAACGATGGAGATAAATTTGAAAAGAAGGATTATACAGTGTGGAAGGCATCATGGAAGTATATGAGAACACTATTAAAAGCATGGAGATTCCATATCTAGAAAAATAATTTGAAGGAGACACTGAAATGGCCCCAAGTGAAGCAAGTACGAAGGATCCTGATCTCCAGGAAATATTGGAAAGGGAGGGAATGGATCTATGACACATGGTAGAACAATGAAGAAAGAAAGGATTGGATGCAATTCCCATATAACAGGTATATCAGATCCAATACATTTGCCTTATGTGAGAGGAAGTAAACTTCATGGATTAAAATGACCATATGGCGAAATTGGTGATATGAGAATTAAGATATCTGAATCCCAGATCACCCCAATGCCAAAACAAACTAGAAGGAAATAGGGAAGAAAGTCAAACAGTGTAGCCTTCAAGGAATTAGGAGTAATGTTGATAAACTCAGGTAAGATGAGAGCTCTCAGCTTGCTCCCTAACTCCCCTAGTTAAACATGAAAATTATCACTTGGAACGAAAGAGGTCTGAGCAGCCTTAGAAAAAAAATATTGCTAAAGAAGAATATTAAAATGGAAAAGGCATATCTGATATTCATTTAAGAATCAAAATGTACAATGGATAAGATGAAGGAAATTAATAAGAAGTTAGGTAGAATATTCAGTTATTTAGACATAGAAGCTCATAATAATGCATGATGATTAGTCACCTAGTGGAATCCACAGTTAATGAACCTAATAGTTGCAAAATCCACTACTCTCTTTGGAGTTGTAGATAATAGGTGATCCAGGTCCATCTTATTTACCAGTGTCTATGGGCTTCAACAAATTGATGAGAAATTATGATTTATTTACTCCTTAATGGACCTATGATTAAGAAATCCAAACCAAGAGTGAATTATAGGGGGATATTTCAACATGTTAACCTCATTGGCAGAAACAAAAGGGGTTTGAGGAGGCTAGATAAAGTCGTTGAGGCCTTCAAGAGTTTCATAGAAGACAAAAAAATGATAGATATTGAAACAGGTAATGGGATCTTTACCTGGAGTAATAAAAGAGGAGGAGAGAATCAAATATACTTGAGGTTAGATAGGTGCTTAATCTCAAAGGATCTATTGCTGCAAGGGTTGGATATCGAGGAAAATATTCTCATCTGTGGGGGTTCAGATCATTGGCCAATGGTGTTGACAATGGCAATGTTAGGTACCTCCAAAAATATACTGTTTAGATTTGATTAATTTTGAATAAATAACCCCTCCTTTATGGACACTACAAGGAAAATATCTTCTAGAAGAGGTTTTTGTGGAAGACCCTATAAAAATAACCCTAAAATTCATTTGTAGCAAAGGTGAGCGGGTAGATGTTTTTTAGACGGTTTGTCTACAATCTACAAACGCACTGGTGCTTTACTATCCATACAAGTACCAGTTCCACATAGAACATGGTGCACTGTGGAAAATTTATTTTTATAAAATAAAAAAACACGGTGCGCTAAATAACACAATGCACCGATGCTCGAATAATCAATAGCATCAGAAAAACGTTACTTTTAAAAATTTCCAGTGCTATATACACCCGAAACACTAATGCATTACATGTAGTAAAACGCCCCAGTGCATACTAAGAAAGAGCATTTCTATAATTTTAATTAAAAAAAATGGTGCTATTTTCCAATGATGCATCTATGTGGTAAATGTACTAAAATTCCTTGCAATGAATTCTAAAGAGAACCACTAAGCCACTTTTAATTTAAAAAAAAGAGCACTGCTATAGTCGAACAAAGGACTGATGTGGTACCTGTATTAGAATGCCTCGGGGCGTCTTAACAAAAACAATGTTATAGATTTCTTAATTTAAAAAAAAATGTAGTGCTCTTGGATATCTTCCGCATTGATGCAATTATAGTAACGCACCGGAGGAGGGTTAAATAAAAAAAGACCTTCCAACCTTAAATTTTATTTTTACCATCTACAATGCTAGAGAGATTTGAATCACTGGTGCCACTCTTTCCTCATGCAAGAACCCTCACATCAATGCTTCTCTTGCTCTCCATCCTTCCTTACCATGCTCACTTCTTGACTTTCCAATTTTTTCAAACTGTGGTAAAAAAAATTTTTCTCCATTACGTGTCAACAATGCCTTCCCGATGACCAAATATCTAGGTAATATATGTTTATCTCTAATTTAATTTTTTAACACATTAGAATTAAAAGTTAGCTTAAAATTTCCATGGTTTTTGAAGATTTTGTTTTTCCCTGTGTGGTGCACTCAATATGTTTAGCTCGTACCAATAGCGGTGCACCCTATAAATTTATAAGGTGCATTGCAATTCGGTGCGTGAACGTAAAACACCACTATTGTCATGATGAGTTTCATATATTAAAACGCACCAGGAAAGCTAAAAATTGTACGTCGGTGCATTATGTCGGGGAATTTGTATTTACCAAATGCACCGCAAAACAAAATTTAAAATATGACTATAGATCAATGCATTCGTTAACGTGAACATTTCATACTGGTGTGAAAAGGTTATACATGCACATTGGTCCATAAGTGTGACGCACCGTGATGAAAATTTAAATTTGTGAACCAACAATGGTGCATCATATGTATGTACACATCGATGTTGGTGTGGTTGTGTTTGACAATGCATTAGAGCTGGTGCATGGCTGTGTTTTGGGTGCATTGATGATTTTTTTTTTAATTGAAAGTTTTGTTTCCATATTTATAAATACAATTTTCATTTAATAAAAAAATTGTATTTTATGTATGAGACTGATGTATTTTATATGTCAATCATGTAATAGAGACGTTAGTAGAGGGAGAAACAACAGGATCAGGAGAAAATGGTGGACCCATATAATATGGTCTGACTATGGTAGGCTAGAGAGAGGGATAGCGATTTATACCCTTGCCCTATTACTGCAGTGACTTGAGTGCTCTTAAGAAATGTAAGCCTCCTCAAGTACTATGAGGAGGCTACATCCCTGAAGGTGCACTCTGTCTTATTGTCACATCTCATCTTTTGTTGGAGTGCTAAGGAGCAGGGTTGCTGTGTCAGTCCTGGGGTGTGGTATAGGCCCTCGTTAAAGGACATATACTTTATCACTGGCCTATACAAGAGGGCAGGATTTTCCCTGGTTTCCTAATGTCCCCCATGGGGTTGCAACTGAGACTCAACTTGCCTACACTCATAGATATGTTGGGTGGGCCTCTTGTAGTACATCCAACATATTTTCAGGTGCATGGTGGAAAGCTATAAATTTCTTCTTTTGATGCATAGGAGGTTAGTTGCCTCTCATTATTAGTCACCATAATTTCACATTGTAGTAGTGATGGAAAACAAATTAGTTTCCCTATTTTGTATTATGTCAATTCTTTGATTCAGGCACCACATTGTATCAAATGGTCTGCCATTTTTTTCAAGTAGTTTTGTATGGCTTTAGATATATTTTGTGCATTGAGACATGGGAGGGTGAACTTCCCTTTCGCTTCAAAGATTTTTTGTTTATCCTTTGAGAGGTTTCCAGAGACGAGGCATAAATTTGACCATCACCATCCTAGGATGATCGCTGAGGTCTAGATGTGCATGTGGGGGCATATGATGCCCAAGAGTGGCTTTTCGGAGTATCCGACCAGGATTTCCTTTGAGGCAGTAGCATTGGCCAGTGAGGATGACCATGAGTTTGTCGTGTTGACATTTCCATATGCTGGGATTGACTGGAGATAATGTCCCAACATCCTCTTCACATAGGTTGAGCCTCTAGATGATAGAGGTAATATTAGTGTTTTCTTTAAATTAATCTAGTTTTATTTTATAGTTTAAATTAATTAGAATAAAACTTATTCTATCACGTCCTTTAACTTGTTTTATTAAATTGTTTAATGAGATTGTCTAATTATTGTTGCGTACTATATATTTTTTAGACATCGACAAATTTGATGTGGATATTCCTCCTCCCCCACTGGTTGGAGGATATGAGGAGATGGATGAGGCCTAGGAGAGTGAGGAAGATCCTAAGGGGGCCATGGGCATTCAGCACCGTAGGCATGGTCTGCTATTTCAAATGGACTAGCATGACAAATTGGCCAGAGATTTGGTTGAGGAGGGAGTCTTCCCTATGAGGGCTTGTGATATCGGTGTAGTTTCCTAGGTTTGTGGATATCTACAAGGACTATTCGTGTGAGATGATGTCTCTTATGCATCATATCGTTGGAGCTAGTAGGGTACTAGTAGTGATGAGGGATGTAGGGCATGCAGTAGTAGATATGTCAAATGAGGGTGGTGATCATGATCATGATGAGGAGAGTGGTGATCATGATCATGATGATGAGGGTGGTGTTTATGATGCTTCAGGAAGTACTACCCCATAATATCATGGTCTTCAGTCACATGATCATGAGATGCCATAGCTAGAGGATGTGCCTTATGTTTCTCATGACAGAGTAGACTGACCACCTCCTCCTCCACCTCAAATTTTTCCAGACCGTGTTGAGATAATAATTGACCATCCATCATCTTTTTCTACAGGCCAACCATCTCCTCCTCCACTTCAGAGTTTGACAAATGTTTTATTATTATTATTATTATTATTATTATTATTTATTAGACTAACCTAAGTACCCACGAGGGATTTGAACTGGTGACCTATCACAAGGAGTGCCTTAATAGCGCACCCATTCACCGTCAGTCGAAAGCCCCATGGGCTAAAGGTAATGGGCTTGGCCCGGTTTAGACTAACTACTCGCACGACGAGCTACGACCTTGCTCGGGATCGAACACAAGACCGGTCCGTCATGATGAGGCCGACTTTACCACTACGCCACCTCCACGACCTTAGAGTTTGACAGATGTTGAGACAATAGTTAACCATATATAATCTTCCACTGCATACCAGGAAGTTGGCACTACTACATTTGTTGTATCAGATATTTGATTACAATTATTTGACTCATATATGGATGGCATATTTTTTTTGTTCATGTTTATGTACTTAATTTATATGTAGGTGTTGATGTGTATATTGTTAGGTCATGTTAGATATGATCATTTATTGTGCTTGTAGATATATGTTTATATGATAACAGTTATTTGAAATGAGATGTATATTAATTTGAGGATGTGTGTGGTGATGATGTTAGGTTACAATGTTTGTGTTTTGTTAGATGCGATCACGATGATGATGCATTCTTATATTATTAAATTTCTATGCTAGCTAATGACGTTTATAGGCGCTAGAGGTGTATAAAATTAGATGATGGTAGTGAATTCAAATGTGTATCTTAGATGATGTTTATGTTTGTTAGACGGTTATCATCATGATGTTTATTTTTATGAAATAATATTTATTATATATTATGTATTGGTGAACTTATCATTACAACAAAAAAGGTCATTAGTGAGGGTCATTCTTGTGATGGACCTTTAAGGTCCGTCACCAATGTCGCATACGGTGATGGTCGTTAAAAAAGTGTTGTTGTAAGTGTGTGTAGTGATGGTCCTTTAAGGTTTGTCACCAAATCCATTTTCAATGACACTTTTGGCAAGGTTAGTTAAAGGCTCATCACCAATTCTCTCTTTAGTGACACTTCTAGTGATGATATTTTATTGACCCTCACCAATGCTATTCTTTATTAATTTTGGTGAAGGTAAAAAAATGTTCATTATCATTTATCATTCCAATGAGTTTTTGATGACTCTATGTTCCTGTTACTATATGTTTTTGTCAAAAGATAAGGATTTAAGACCATTGTTGTGGAGTCTTTTTCATTATGTTTCCAAGGTCATAGTGGTTAGATTCGGTCAATCTATTAATAAGTAATTAGCGTGTATAATTTCCCTCAAGTAATGATAATATAGTTTTCCTATGAGTCAACGCATGCTTCATCTCTATTAGGTTTATTATCTAGAAAATTACCTTTAGATAAAGTTCCACTAGTGTGTGTAGGAACTATATTATTTAATACATAATCAAGCTTTGTCAATTCTATTAATGAGAGACCTAACACTCCTCAACACTCCTAGCACACCATAACATGCTTTGGCACACACTAACATTCCTTGAAACCTTGCATGTCTTGTAACATCTTTGTATCTATAAAACATTTCCATGAATAGGACGCCCAAGAACATGTTGGCATGCCCTAGCATAGCATAGCACTCTCCTAGTATGTATTGGCATGCCCTGTAGTCCCTAGAATGCCCCAGAACACCATGTCATGCATTGAAATACATTATCACTTGGCATGCATTGGAACCTATTAGTGTGACTAACATGCCACTTTTGAAAAAGATAAAGTCCCCACCTATTAACCCTCTTATATGTTAATTTCCTCTAATTTTAGCTTGGTTCTTCCTTTTTTTTCCTTGACACTCCTTGGCACATATTGGCATACCCTGGCACCGTGCACATTCTAGCATGCCTTAGCACTTGGCATGTCTTGGCAAGCCTTGGCACTATTTGGCACATGTTAGCACACCCTGGACCTAAATAGCACACTTTGGCACTTCTTGACATGCCCTAAGATTCCCAATCATGCCTTAACAATTCCTAGCATACCTTGTCACTCCCTCCTTGGCATGACAACTAGCACTCATTGACACTCCTTGGCACACCCTCATATTCATTCACTTCCATGAATTTTGACCCAATGCTCCCTTGTGTTGTCCTAGTACTCCCTAACACTCCTTAGCATGCATTGGCACTCTCTAGCACACCTTAGCACTCTTTCCTTTCCACTTCATAACATGCATAACACTCCTTAGCACACATTAGCACTTGGCACGTGTTGGCGCTTGGAAAGTATTAGCATGTTTGACATGCGTTGTGATGACTTGGTATGATTTGGCATGGTTAAATATTATAGTTATGAGATCAATTATTAGAAATTATATGATAAGCACAAAGGAATATTTGGCACTTAGAATGCACTAATACTTGGCACTTGGGACCTACTGGCACCTAGTGTTGGTATGCGTAGCATGCCACTTATGGAAATGGTAAATTGGTGACTTATTAACCCTCTTATGTGTTCATTTCCTTGTAGTTTAACTTGTTTCTTCCTTTTGTTTCCTTGACTGACCCTGGCACATCTTAGCATGTTTGACATGCCTTCATCCTATCTTGAACATGTTAGCATTCCCAAGCATGCCTTGGCACTCATGCCCTCACAAATAGCTTTACATTTTTCCATGAATTGGGAATTCCCTAGATCACCTTGGCACTCCCTAGCAATCATGCCCTTATAGATAGCCTTGTTTGTGACTTGGGAACCCAACCAAGTCATTAGAAAAACAATTTTGTGCCCAACCCAAGTCTCCATTTGTTTAAAATTGCTTTGTCTAGCCCCTTATTGCAATAATAGGTTTGCCTCCTACAATTCTTATTCTGACCTTCTCCTAACACACTTTATCCTTGAGAAACCCATAATTCATTGACACTCCTTGGCTACACACACTCTTATTCATTCATTTACATGCATTTTGGCCTAGTTCTCCCTTGTGATGTTCTAACACTCCCTAACACTCCTAAACATGCATTGACATTGTCTGGAATGTGTTAACACACATTTTCATTCCTCGGCATGCACTGGCACTCCGTAATTATCATGCCCTCACAACTACCCTTACATTTTTTGGGACTTGGAAATCCAACCAAGTCTTGCCTCGACTACAACAACCTAACTAAGTTACAGATACCACAACTAGAATGTACCTTGTTCACCTAATAATTGACTATAAATCATATTAGGCTACTCATGTCCAATTTCAACCTATCCCACTTAACAAGTTACAAGTTACCAAGTCAAGGCTCATGTCCAACCATGGCCATAAAACAAGTAAGAAACATAGTTTACATATTGACATGCCATAGCACCTAGCATGTTTAATAATCCCTTGGAACTATAGAGCACGTGTTAGCATCCCCTGCATTCCTTGGATGCTTTGGCACTCCCTTGCACGCCCTACCACTCCCTGACATGCCCTAGAACTCTAACATGCCTTTGCACTACCTAGCATATAACCATGTCACTACCTCTTTAGCACACTTAAAACCCACTGAAACTACCTATCACACTTATTTGTTCATTTCCATTTATTTTTAACTAGTTCTCCCTTTTGTTTCCATGGCACTCCCTAAGCCTCCTTGGCACAGATTGACACACCTTGACATCTATCACATCTTGGCATGTCACCATGTAACTCTAGCATTCCTTGGAACTACCTAGCATACCTTGTCATTCCCTCCTTAGCACACCTAGAACTCACTGACACTCCTTGTCACACACTCTTATTCATTGATTTCCATGCATTTGAAACTAGTTCTCTGTTGTGTTTCTCTGGCAATCCCTAACACTCGGCATGCATTGGCACACCTTGACACTTGGCACATCTTGGAATGTTTCCTTGTCCTCTAGCATGCCTTATCATTGCCTAGCATACCTTTCCACTCCCTCAGCATACTTGGAACTCGCTAACACTTCCTAGAACAAGAAAAATTCTAGGATGGCAAAGACAAAACCAACTAAAATACAAATAAAGTATTGATTCAAATGATGTTTTACTTCTCTAGATTATACAAAGTTCTTCCCCTTTACTGTACATAGGTCTTATTATTTCTTTTGATGAGTGATTTTAATTTTATGTTAAGATTTTATTTGACAAGCATCGATATGTTTGTTCTATTTTCTTTCTCAGACTGATTGTTCTATGAATTAAAGTATTAAATTGTCATTTCTCCCCTTTTTCGATTACTATGAGACTTATGATTTTCAGTGGACTCAAGTTTGTCTATCTTTCACAGGCTATGCAACTCTTCATGTGGCACCCATATTTTCCTACTTCTAATTAGATAATACGATAATTTATGAATGTCCACAAACAACCAAGGGATAGGTCAATGTGACTAGATAGTAGAATACAAATTTTGATCACTTAGAAATGAAAAATAGGACTCTATCAAACAGAGATCAAATTTTTCTACACGACATCTTCTTCATTGTGAATGTCTCTTCGATATCTTCTCAACATGTTGTTAGATTTGAAAATGAAAATGTCACAAATCATAAATTTTTACTAGTGGTGAACATTTGACAATGCAAAATGTTGGAAAGGACAATTTCTAAAAGATGCATTACTAGTTTATTTCCTTCCATTAGGACTTCTTTGTCACTATCAGGGGCCCTCAATGCCATCCAATATTACTCCTAAGGCACCTATAAATATAGGCCACCCTCTAGAGGACATTATTAGTCAAGCACTCAATGCTGACATCTATACCATTGACTTAGATGATGAGCAGGGCGAACTCCCTCCCTTCTCTTATGTGGCAGCTACATCTCAATCCATGCTATGTTTCTTAACAAGCTCTCATTCACTTTATAGGGTTTTATTTCTTGGAATATAAACTTCTAGCACATAACCAATATTATGTCAATTCATTTTTTGTTATTCTTGTACCTAATTTTCCTTTCATTTACACTCATTTTAGTGGGGTGCCTTTTGCAATCCCCTCTTTTGTCGGGCTATTATTTGCAATCACAAGGTATCTTATCTTATTTGTAAAGAGGACATAAACAAGATTTTAGATGTTTCTAAATGGAGTACTCTTCACCTATGTCCTTCTCCTTTACACTACGTGATACAAATGCCAAATTTCATATTCTTGACTATGGTGTTATTCTTTTACACGTGTGACCCTTGACTATGCCATGAAATCCTCCAAAATTTTCTTGAAGGATGGGAGCACCTCGTCATGCATGAAGCTAGTGGAATGTGACAAGTTAACTAAAATTCCTTCAAATATGTGATTTTTTCCTTGGCAAATGTTAAAGGTACCCTCAATGGAAAAACACATAAAGATTTGTGGCCAAGTACCCTCAATGTGAGATGTTTCCACTTGTGCAATTGTGCCTCCTTTTGATGCTCAAATTGGCACCCTAGTTGTGCAATCCTCATAAGGTGTAACTTTGGGTCAACTCAGGGTTGTTGGCACTGTCACCTTATCAATGAATCCTATCACTTTGGATTACTTATTGAATATTAGGGGTATCCCAAAGCACAAATTTATGGGGTCTTTTATGTGACTAGATCACTAGCACTGAAAACCATCTTTACATTAGATGGGTCAACATCTTGATGATACCTGTCCTATTGACCACAACTATTCATTATTTATTTAATTGCAACACCTCCAGTAGATATTGATGGTGTTCATGATCCTATTTCTATTCCTCTTCTTCATTGAAACAACACTATCTCCAATGCCATTATTCCTACCTTTGAACTATCTGTTTTCACTTCTATCCCATTGGGGAAGTAACTTTCGTTGATGTT
Source organism: Pinus taeda (assembly GCA_000404065.3). Classification (NCBI taxonomy): domain Eukaryota; kingdom Viridiplantae; phylum Streptophyta; class Pinopsida; order Pinales; family Pinaceae; genus Pinus; species Pinus taeda. Next base: position 18,970 of record APFE031217973.1, read on the forward strand.
TTGTCATAGCCAAACACTCTACGATGGGTTTCATAGATACCCAACCTATGACAATGAGCTACATTCTATTGTCAAAGCCTATAATTAGTGGAAGAATTATATTCTACCAATGGAAATGGCCATCCACTCTAGTTGTCAGTGTTTTCCTATTCTAGATAATCCTTGGAAGTTAGTGCCATTGGATTTTGTATCATGTTTTTTCTCAGCTAAGAATGGTAATGGATGTGTTTTTGTTGTTTTTGATTGCTTCCTTAAAATGGGAATTTTTGCACCTTGTAAGAAGATTGTTGCAACAAAATTCACTCTTAAGTTCTTCTTCGAGCATATTTTGGTTCATTTTGGGTTTCCAAATACCATATTTCTTGATAGGGATATAGGTTCCTTATTATTTTTTGGTTTAACCTTTGGTCCATGATGGACATGAAGCTTGACCAAATCCACTACCTTCCATCCCTAGATTGATAAATAAAAAGAAGTATTCAATAGGATTATTATATATATCTTTAGAGTATACAATTGCGAGCACACGCATACACATGTTGAAATCCTTCCATATTTTCAACACAAATTCGACATAACTCTTCATATTTTTACTAGCCACAAGCCTTTTTAGTTGTGCTTGGTGTCCCAAAAATTGGCACAAATTGATGTAGCTATATTCATGGTATAACACATGAAGATACCTTCTATACTTGGAATGAGGTAAGTAAAGCAACCAATTTTGAGGAACGCATACGACAAATTCAATAATGAGTTCATGATATTTTGTAGAAAGTTTCCAACTCCAAATACAAGTAAATACATAATCCATTAGGTTCCACATAAATTTCAAGTTGGTGATGAGTTATGATTGGACTTGCATAAAGGGAAATTAACAAACTCATATAAGAAGCTCATACCACTTTGACACAAGCCTTACACCATTAATAAGGCTATGGGTGATAACTCTTTTAAGGATAGCCCTAGAATGATTTATATTACTTCAAAGGTACATGTTAAGATGATTTATGCTTGATGGGTGCATGTCTAGAAAAATTTCCTTTAAAAAAATAAAAAAGATAATCGCACCATTACTAATATAAGTTATTGTGAGATTCTACTTGAATGACATTAGATAACTACACAAGATATTTTAAGAATTACCATTTTTAGAGTTTATTTTATATCAAAGTATGTGGATGATTGTGACTAGTTTTTTTTAAATATTACACCGCTCTAATATTATTTCTCTTATGGCTAATTTTTTTAAATATTATATCTCTAATATTATTTCTATTACATGCTCTATGAAAATACCATTGCAGGTGGGCCATATCTCTATCTTTCTTGTTTTACAATCCTCTCTACCTCGGATTTCCATAACCCAAAACATTTTTTTGTCCATTTGGGAGATGAAGTTGCCTCCACCAATGCGAGGGAGGGGAGGTAGGTGGGAAGGGGGATGGGAAGGGGGAGGCATAGGGGGTTTAACCCAGAACTCTTGCAATCAATCTCAATCTCAGACCATACTGAGATGAAATCACATATGAATACGAGGATTCCCATGTTGACAATAGTGCAGGATCAGATTCGAACCCGACCATCGTGGATGTTGTGACAGTGTTGTTGCAAGATTTAGGGCAAAAATGTGAACCAATATGGATTGAATAAAATTCCACTGCATGTTTCCAAGGCATTCAGGGATGGAACAAGAGGTATGCATTCAATATGCTTGTTTTTTTGTACTTTTCTGCAAACTTTTTGGGTGGTTATATATAATACCATTTATATCCTTCTTGTTGAAGATTTTACGTAGGTATAGAAGGCGTGTGTTTTATCATTGCAAACACTATACCCATCGAATTTGGTATGATGTTGTGAAAACGTTCAGAGTAACAATTCCTTTTCCTTTTTGGGGACGAAATGAATCATTCATTAGGATAGTTGATCATACATCAAGTGTAAAAATTTCGATTCAATTCATATTTTTTGACCTGTATGTTCATCTGATTCAAAGTGAGACCAAATCCAAATCCATGTTCCTTAAATACTGAAACAAACTTTGGAGTAAGCTTAGCAAACGTAATATGGAAACTAAACAAGCTTTGGTTTTGAGGATTAGCTATGCCATGCATTTCCCTTATTGCCTTTGGAAGTTCATCCTGTTTGATATGAACTAGATTTTCATTGTCCCTTTTAAAGGCATCTTCAATAAAAAGTTTATGAGTATCTTAATCAATTTGTAAACTCCACATCAATTCCAAATTTATTTTTAAATCAAAGTTGGTTTGATTTTTGTTAGCTGAATTTTCATTGAACTGATCTATCAAACTAGGACTAGAAGTATTATTGCACATATGTTCCTCATGTCAATTAGTGAAAATATCATTTATGAAATTTGGATTGTACTTCTGTAATTGAGTAGAGACTTTCTCTTTTGTATAGCTAGGTTTCTCATCAATTTTCTTGGTGTATCTATCATTTTCAAAGGCCAGACTTGTATTATCATACAATGAGTTTTGCAGGGAGGCTTCCTTGTCGGAAAACATTTCCTTTTTTAATGATCATGATTGTAATACAGGGGATAACCTTCAAAATGCACCATATATGACTTGAATCTATTGTTTTCCAATTTCAAGTAATGGTTTCTATGTCTTCATCATAAGGGAAGCGAGTGTAGGAACCATATTATTTAATACATAATCAAACTCGGTCAATTCTATTAATGAGAGAGAGCTAACACTCCTCAAAACTCTTGGCACACCTTGACATGCTTTGTCACACACTAACATTCCTTGGCACCTCACATGTCTTGGAACATATTTGTACCTAGAACATCTTTCCATGACCAGGACTCCCAAGCACACGTTGGCATTCCTTAGCACAACATAGCACTCCCCTAGCATGTGTTGGAATGCCATGTAGTCCCTAGCATGCAATGGAACACCTTTTCATGCATTGACATACAATAGTATTTGGCACACATTGGCACTTAGCATGTATTGGTACCTATTGTTAGTGTGTCTAGAATACCCCTTTTGAAAAAGGTAAATTCCTTACTTATTGACCCTCTTTTGTGTTCATTTCTTTGCATTTTAGCTTGGTTCTCCCTCTTTTTGCTTTCACACTCCTTGACACATGCTGGCACACCCTGGCACCCTTCACATCTTGGCATGGCTTAGCACCTTGCATGTCTTGGCATACCTTAGCACTATTTGGCACATGTTAGAACACTCTGGCTATTAATTTAGGGTTAACATGTTCTTTTCTTAGGTTAGTTACTTCATTAAACCATATGTACATTAAACCATTAGAAATCACATTTAACATTATATGATAGTAACTAACGAAAAAACATAAATGATAAATGTTGAAGAGAAGCCACGACAGAAGAACACGCGAATATGGCTCAAGCCAGGGGAAAAACCCGATAATGGGGAAAACCCTTTATCAATTCTTCTTATTATTATAAATGAGAATGAGAGAGAGAGAGAGAGAGAGAGAGAGAGAGAGAGAGAGAGAGAGAGAGAGAGAGAGAGAGAGAGAGAGAGAAAGAGAGTACAATAAAGAGTCAATATTGACTTATCAATAGAACATCCAAAGGCACATCCCTTAGATCAATAGATGTTCCAATCATAATAGAAATATTGAGACATTAATTAGGAGGATAATCCATTTCTGTATTCGCTGTTGTTATTCTAGGTTAGGGTCTGTGATATACATCCCTTGTAAACACATACACAACATCCTACTACTGTGACTTATATTGAAGTTACTTTGTCCTCTTCCTAATGATCAATCTAACCCATAAACAACCTTGAATAACAACCAAGTATTGTGAAGAAGAGTCTATGGATATCTAGAGATTATGATCATCCTTTTGACCATCTGAGTAGCATGATAAGGCCTATGGCTAGCACAAGATAGATTCCTAGAGATTGCGGTCTACCAAAGAGAAGGGTTTTCACATCACAAAACCCTTCCTAATGTTCATGGTCATCTACCAATATAGATCAAATCTGAAGTAGAAGGTAAAGGGAGCCCATAACAAAGTTCATACAAGCCCAAACATTCCTTCAGTAGATACAGCCTCCAGCCTTTGAAATCCAACACATAAAGAAACCCAATCAAAATGAAAAACAATCCCATCCTTCGTTGGAGCTAACCTTATATCTGCAGCCATTTTAGAGAGATATGTTATATGTTATGATGTGAGGGAGCGCTTCTATATATACTATTGTTGGCTTATGGGGACCTGACCTAGGTTAGAAGTTATTTAGCCAAACAAATCCATACACTACTGGCCCTTTTGGCATCAGCCTGTGAAGCGCAGACTGAAGTCTCACCCGCAGCAGTATGGGGGGATGCTGGAACCAATTTTTCGCACCCTTGAGATGTCTGTGATGTCGGTTTGGTCCAACAAGACCTGTCGTCGTGCAGGTTGCTTCGCACATTGTTCTACCCTTCAGTACCTTTGTGATTTGTTATAATCGACATTCACATAGCCCTAACTAGGGGCTTAAGTCCTTTCGTGCTCCTACGACAACGAACTGCGCTATTTTCCAAACTAGACTAAGTATCTTACTTATCTTAGTGATAGGTCTTAATTATCTTCACGTAAACAGATCTTCCTACTTGTGTTCACTTAATCAATACAATTATACACATTCGCACATAATATAAGCATTATAAGTGAAATTTATACCTAAGATAACAAATGCATAAACAGGAAATAAATACACAAAAATGGTAGAAATTTATATTTATTAATATTTCCAACTGTTTACAGACTCGACTCGCCCTGCGCACTCAGCTGTAGACTACTAGGCCTCGGTGCACTCAATTGTAGATCCTCTTCCTACTTTATGACCCAAAACTAGACTTTACACTTTAGATCTATCTCACATACATCATATGTTCTTCAACTTCGATTAGATTTTGATTTTTTTAGCTACTTAGAGCCTCACTCTATTTATACAATCCCATGGTCCACGTACCATGGGTAGATATTGTATAGCCAACATTAAAATAACAAAATAAAGGCAAACAACCCTATGACTCTTTAACAAGTTGCGCACTCTACACCCACAAAATGAAGAGTCTTTACATTGGAATTACAAAATTGACCAAAATTTGGACTCTAAGCCCCAAAAATTCCCTTGGGGGATCCTGTGCCTAACAAGCCCCCAACGCAAACATAATGACTCGCCCTCGAGCCACTTTGTAGGTAGGAATATCTTTGTGTGAAGACCTCCCAACTCTGATTGGATCGCTGCAAGTTCGATAGCGCACTAAGCGGCTGTCTGCTGAACTTCCTTAATGCATTGTTTGTTGACATTGTTGTTGAACTGCTACTCTGAATGATTTCCTAAGTTGCTTTCAGCTACATGAGCTTTGCTTCAATAGAGGCTGTAATGGTATAAGCCTCATCGATCCATGACTGTAGGCGCACTTTCAAAACTTCTTCCTTATGCTAAGCAACATCCACCTTCTCCTTGAGCACCTTTGCTTGTTGCATCCTTGCAAGCCTCTTCATAAGGGCAACTACTTGCATGGTCCCTTTAACCTCATCGTACTTCTGCTACAGCTCACATGCCTCTATCTCTAGGCACTCTATATTTTGGTCCTCTTGCAGGGTGGTGAGGACCTCGAGCGATTGCTCGAATAGCTTCGTGCAGTCTGTCACTGCATTGTTGACTGTCGCCATTATTATTGTGAGCACGGTGGTGCATTATTCCTTAACATCTGGTGGAGTTGAAGGTTGTGCCTTCAACTATAATTCTACTATATGAAGGCTCAACTCCAATTGAACCCTGGCCATTTCAGCTGTTGCGTCACACACCCCTGCTACTAACTTTCTGACATGCGCCTCCACCAATTCCTCTATGTGGATGGCCAATTATAGGACCATTTAGCAGACTTCCTCCACCACATGCACTATCTGTTTGTTCTACTCCACGACATCATTATGCTGCAGGCTCAACTGATCAATGTTGATGCGCTTCTTGCTCATTACCTGTATCATGCAAATCTCCCTATCCCATAGTTCTGCAGTGACTCCATCCTACAAAATATAGAGCATCTCCTGAGGAAGCGTAGCCATGTTTAACCCAATCCCTTTCAAGCTACTGACCATAGGCCTGTTGGCCTCATTTTCTGTAACGAGTGCTCCATTTGGCAGCACTATTGTGTTGGTCATCTTGGCACGCAGCATTTCCTTGGTCACCGATGTGCCGACTGTGAGGTTGGTTGACACTGTGACAGCTGGCGGAGTGCACACCCGGAACTCTTGTATTTACATCCGTAGAGCCCCCAATACCATCTGGTGTTGCTCCTCAAACTACTGGAGGGCCTCTACGGTGACATCACACATCGTTTCACCGATATCATGTATATTCCCCTCAATGAGGGTGATAGGGTCGAAAGATGTTTTTGAGGCCTTTGTCTTCTTTCGTGGCCATACCTGCTCTCGTGGTCATAGACGCTTTAGCTAGGTGGACGTTGTCTATGGGTCCGCACCACCTTTCTCTATATTGGTCTCTGGCTTGGGCGAAGGTGACTTCTGCCCTTTGTGCTCTTCTTCTGCTGTCTTCTGTTGCTCCTCAGCCAACTTCGCAGTGTTGCACGTTACTTGGGCCTTAGCTGTTGCTTTTGCTTCTTGCACTTTTCCACTAGCTGTGCCATTCGCAGTTTTGTCTCTTCCTTCTTCCATTGTGTGATGGACTTCTCTACTTCCACCGTGGAGCCAGCTAGAGTGCGCCACTCTGATGACCAAGACTCAAGGACCATGATGATGACATCGTCAGTCGCCAAGTAGGATAACTCATGCCATGTCTTCGTGGGATATTTCCGTGCCCTGATGAAGACATGGTGGAAGTCTGCTTTGAAATCTGTGAAGCTCTACAAAATATTGTAAAATGTGGGCGATAACTATGGCTTGTGATTAATCCCCATCTTGATGTTCATCTCCATGAGCACCCAAAAGATCTTGCGCTCCCTCATCCTCTATGTGTCCTTGGTTGCCAACAATGAAGCGTACTTTGTTGCCTCCAAAAGGTCTTGCGTGATCGATGGGAATTGGGTATCTTCGGGCAACTCCCATGCTTCCAGTAATATCGAAAACAAGATCCTTGCATAATGGAATGTTTTACCCTACTCCTGTGCCTCGCAGTAGTTCTCAAGGAACTCACCACATAGATAGTTTGCCCAGTTAAGCTGGACCCCTTCTGTGTATTGTGCTGCTAGTGTTGGTATTATGATACATATGTTGTACTTGATGGCAACCCACTCATCTCAGATGATAAATTATAGTGTAGCAAAGTTCACGCACTTTCATGAAGATAAAAGTTTATTTCATGTAGGGAAAAGTTCACGCACTTTTATGTGGAGAAAAGTTTATTTCATGTAAAAAGTTCACGCACTTTTATGCAGAGAAAAAGTTTATTTCATGTGGAGAAAAAGTTTATTTCATGTGGAGAAAATTTCATGCACTTTTATGTGGAGAAAAAGTTTATTTCATGTGGAGAAAAGTTCACGCACTTTCATGGTTGGTTCATGGTATTGGTCCGACAGTTTTTTGATCCTATGGTTTTGGTCCGGGGTATTGCATCCAAAAGTGTTGATCCCAAGTATTGGGTTCATGGTATTGTGTTATTATGGTTTTGGACCGTGGTATTGTGAAAGGCCTAAGACTATGAAAGGGGAAGGAGATCATTTGGCAAAGCATCATCTCAATTGTTATTGAATATCTGATAAAGTTCTAGATCTGGAATACTGTGATTGGGTTATGGTGTAGATCTGGGTCTGAATAAAGAAGGAACCTGAGCACAAGGAGAAGGATAAGTTCTATTGATGGGTCTTAATCTTTAAGCTTGAATGATAGTATTTTTTTTTATGGGTTTAGATTTGGTGCGTGGTTACAGTTACTGTGATTTGGATATAGCTGTCAGAGAAGTGTCTACTTGATTCAGTGCTAATTAGTGAAAAGGAGATCGTTTGATGCATAAATTCTTGATGATTGATTGATGTTCATGGATCTAGTCTGAAAATTTATGAAATGTGCTCCCTGGAAGAAAGAGAAGGTTGTAGCCTTCTGTAGGCCAGCACCTATGTACTAGTATCTTGGCTAGTGCAAGAGCTAAGGGGGTTGTAGCTCTCTGCAGGTTGCAGCCTGTGTACTGGTAAAGGACTGCACCAGTACAATTGTAAAAAGAAGTTTCTAATTGAAAGAAGATAGAGACATATTG
>APFE031217973.1:35600-45878 GCA_000404065.3 Pinus taeda
GATGGTCCTTCTATTAACTTAGGTAAAATAATATTTTACCCATGTTACAAAAAATGCCAAGAGGCACAAACTCCTACAAAGGGGAGTGAAAATATCCTAAGTGCCCAAAAAAACCTCAAAAAATCAGACCAAGACAAGGTCTAGATTGCCCAAAACCAACTAGAGAGCTATCATCTAACAATCCGGCAGTCAAGATTCAACCTGTGCAGGGGCGTAGTTCCAAAAAAAACTAAAGTTGCCCGACCAATGTTGGTCATTGATATTCTACTTCTAATCCAATGGCTGTAGTCCATATCGTGTGGCTTAAAAAGCTCGCTGAATACCGCGTGATGAAGGTGGTTTTCTTTTTTGGTCCTCCGCCACGTGTTGCTTCCTTAGTGGAATCAATGGCTTTTCCTTAGTATTGTCTTTGGTTTCGAAGGCACCCAATGAGGGTGGTAAACCATTAGTAGTTTTATCCTTTCAGCCCGACCAAAATGCACACCAAAAGGTGACTGTTGATCTTCCCTCTCCAAATATGACAGCCACAGACTAAATTAGCCTAGACAAATGCTCGCAAAAAATACTAAAGTTGCACGATCAATGTTCGCCATTTATCCTTTCCTTCTGAGCAAACGGCTGGAGTTCATATCACATGGCTTAAAAAGCCATTGTATACCTCGCAATGAAGGCAATTTTCTTTTTTTGGTCGTGCATCATGTGTTGCTTCTTGGGTGGAATCACTGGCTTTTCATTAAAATCATCTTTGGTCTGGAAGGATCCCAATGAAGGTGGTAAACCATAACTGGTTTTATCCTTTCAAACCTAGTAACTTGCATGCCAAAAGGTGGACAATGATCTTCCCTCTCTAGATCTAATGGCCACAGACCAAACTGGACAACACAATTGCTCACTAGATACCCAGCGATGAAGGCGGTAATCATTGTCGATTCACCTCCATGCGTCTCTTGCCAAATGGCATCACTTGTCTTCTGGGAAAACTTCTCCTGGGATAGAGGTTGCCCAAAGTAGGTGGTATGTCTCGAGAAAATTTTGACCCCATTAATCTCTTCCTTTAACACCTTTGTCTTCCATGGACTCATTCCTCCTGTGAATAGATAGCTGACTCTGTTTCAAGAAGCTCCCTTAGAAAAGCGATAGTGCATCTTCGCTGATGGGGCATTTGAAGTGAACTTATCCATTGTTTTCATAAAGTAAATTTTTTTCTCTTGATTTTTCCTTATACTGTTGTCTATCACTGAGGGCTCGAGATGAGCATTCCTCCTTCAACCTATCATCCATTACCTCCTCCCACCAGCAGTACAAGTCGATATGCTTGTTTCGAACTCCCTCATTGGCAAGCTAGTGTGCAACTTTGTTGGCTTCCCTGCGGACATGCACCAACCTATGAGTTCTCAACATTCTTAAGTGCACTTGTATTCTTTGGAAGACTTGTAGAAGCCATCAATGTCCTGAGATTTTCTCTAGTGCAGCACCAACACTTATCCTCTTCACTGAGTTAATGACTAATTCGGTGTGAGCCTCAATGATGACATTGTGAATGTTGTACTTGAGCAGTATTTCCAGGCATAATTCCATCGCCATGAGCTCAACCATATTATTGGTAGCTTTCCCTAGATAACTGTGGAAGATGATTTGTATGTTTCCTTCCTCATCCCTCGTGACCCCTCCATATCCAGCTTCTCCTGGATTCCCTTTTGATTCCCCATCAATGTTAAATTTAAAAAAACCATGTGAAGGGGGTTGCCATGAAGCCTTTTTTGCTGAGGTATTCTTGTTGATCTGCATAAAAGCCTGAGGGGGATGAATGTTGAGCTCTAAATTCTTCAGTATTTTGGCCTCTCTTTATCTGATGGGTTTGCGAGTGGCTCTACCTCCCAGGATGTGCACAGTCTCTTTGAGTTGTTTAAGGATTATCCTAAGGATTCTTCTCACCAGACTCACTTTATCCTTGAAAATCTCGTTGTTGCACTCCTTCCAAACATTTCAGATTATAAATCTTGTGACCAACATCCAGGCGGAGTTAATGATCTCATTATCTAAAAAAAAAAAATTCCATTTCTTCAAAGTAGCTATGATATCATTTACATTTTTGTATGTCTACTCGAGGACTTATGCCACCCAATTCCAAAGTATTGTAGTGAAAGTGCATCTATTTAGGATATGAATTGTAGTTTCTTCCTGTTGTCTACATAAGTGACATCTTGAGGGGCCAACAAAGCCTCTTTTTCCTAGGTTATCCCATTTCAGAGTCTTGCCCCGTTGAACTAGCCACTTGAACAGTTTGACTTTCATCCAATGAGGATTATCCTAGAGTTCTTTCCATGTCTTATCAATGTTTGGAAGGTTAAGCCTTGAATCTATCCTTTTGGCCTCCTTAAGGTTGAAGAGGCCTACCTTATTCTTTCCCCATCTTAGTTCATCGTCCATGGTTGAGGTCAAGATTTTCCTTTTGTCTAGAAGACCTTTAAGGGCTATAGCTTGAGTGTGCAACATGCCCATTCCACTGTAGTCTAGAATTTTCCATGTTCTCCATTTCTCATTGTGCCTTGATTGGTCCCAATAGTCACATACCCACCTTAATCATTTGTTGATGGTATCAGTGTGAATGTCTGCTAATTCTTCACTTTGGAGATTGTCGTCTTGCTGCCAATTATCCTCCTAGAACTAGGCCAGATTTCCATTTCTTATCTCCCAAAAGCTGTGATTTTGGACTAGGTCCCTGTTCTCCTATGCCCTATTCCATATTGCAGAACCTTTAACTTGTCCTGACATTCTAATGAGGTTCTTGTCCTGCCACCCTCTTGCATAATTTTGCTTCCATAGTTTTGCCCACGGGGCCTGTATTTCCTTTAGCCATTTCCACCAGATTTTTGCTCCAAGAACTCTGTTAAGAATTCCTAGGTCATGAAGACCCAAACCACCATGGGACTTAGGTTTGCATACCCTGTCTGATGCCACAAGGTCCCATTTCTTCTTTTCTTCACCTTTCCCCCAGAGAAAGTCCCTGTGAATATTTTTTATAATAGTAATTGCACCAGTTGGTGCCGAAATTGCTGAAAGCATATAGATAGGGATACTTTGCAGGATACCCTTAGTTAGAATCAGTCTCCTTGCTAGATTCAGTGCTTTATTTGTCCATTTCTTAATCTTATCTTTTAGCTTATTAAGAACAGGTTCCCAGATATCCTTCTGTAGCTGTTTGCCAGTGAGGGGAATTCCCAGGTATTGCTCACGTAGTGACTCCCTTCGAAAGCCCAAAATTCTGGAAAGATTTCTTTGTATTGAAATATCTGTATTAAAAAAAAAAATCTTTGATTTAATAAGACTTACATCTGTGCTTGATGCCCTTGCAAACTCACTCATAATCTGCTTGAATACTTTGGCTTCCTTAATAGTAGGTGTGGCTTGAAGCATAGTATTATCCAAAAATTATTGATGTGTCACCGTGTGCCCACCTTGAGTGAGTCTCAAACCCTAAATTCTCCCTTCCACCTTAGTAGCTTTAATTTCTCTTCCTAACCCTTCCATCATCAGAATGAAAAGGAAAGGAGAAAGAGGATCACCTTGCCTGAGACCTATAGAAGGCTTGAAGGTTTCAGAGGGAGGGGCATTGAGAAGAATTGAGTAGCTGGCGGTGGTGACTAGTGCCATAACCCATTTAATCCAACTGTAATCAAAGCCATAGGCTTTTAGTATTTCTCTTATGTATGACCAACTAAGTTTGTCATAGGAATTTGCTATGTCGAGCTGAATTATCATTTCTTCCTGTTTATTGGTGTTGAGTGAATGAACCATTTCATGTGCTTGAATTATGTTATATAGAATTTGTCTCCCTTCCACATAGCCTGTTTGCACCTCTCACACTAGAGTTGGGAGGAGTGGTTTGAGACAGTTGGCAATTACTTTCAAAATTATTTTGTATACTACAATGCATAGTGCTATAGGTCTAAATATGTCTGGAGAGGTGGCCTTTTCTTGTTTTGGGATTACGGCTATGAAAGATTCATTGAGCGCCTTTAAAAATGTCTTAAAACGTCGAGAGTCTTCCACTACCTCTAGGATATTGAGTTTAACTATCCTCCAACAGGCTTTGAAAAAGCCCACATTGAAGCCATCTGGGCCTGGTGCTTTCCCATTGTGCATCTCTTTAATGACATCCTCAATTTCTTCCTCTGTAACTGGTCTATTGAGATTGTAATTATATTCTCTAGTAACTAATTTAGGAATGTACTGAGAAATTTTTTCCATAAACTTGGTTTTGTCTTCTAAGGTTTCCTCAACAATTTTTTGAAAATGCTGGACTAGAACCTTCTTAATCTCTTCATGAATTTTTCTTTCTATTCCATGCTGACCTTCAAGTTTCACAATTCTATTGTTATTTCTGTGAGCTATGGTGCATCTGTGAAAGAATTTGGTGTGTCTCTCCCCTTCGTGAATCCATTGAGCTTTGGATTTCTGTCTCCATAATATTTCCTCTTGAAGACATCTGTTATCCCGTTCCTACTGAAGTGACTCTGCCATCTCTTTACTTTCATCTGTATAGCCTTCTGTGATAATAGTATGGTTTATTTCCTTTAGTTTCTTTTCCACATCTCCTTTATCTTTGAAGATATTACCAAATTCCCTTTTTTTATTCTACTCTTTGAGTCGGCCTTCAATGTGTTTGAGCGTACAGTGTAGAAGGAACATCTTTGTGCCGTGAAGGTGAAGCTCTTCCTTCAACCATTTTTCAATCTCTCTGAGGAAATCTGAGTGTGTGAGACAATCATTCTCAAAACTGAAGGGGGACTTCCTTGGTTTACCAAAAAAAGAAGCTTCCAATTGGAAAGGCTAGTGATGTGAACCTCCAAAAGGCAATATGTGTGCAGTAATGTTGTTTCCCATGAGAAGAAGTTCCTTTGAAACAACGAACCTATCCAATTTTGAGGCTACTTGGGTATGGCCCCCTCTTTTGTTATTCCAAGTGTAGATTCCATTGCTTGTTTCCATATCAACCAATTTCATATTGGTGATGAAGTTCTGGAAGGCAACTGAAACTCTACCAAGTGTTCTAGTTCCTCCTTTCTTTTCCATGAGTGATTTTGTCATGTTAAAATCCCCTTCAAGAATCTAGGGTAGAGTTGGGTATCTCTTCTTCAAATCCTCCAGTGCTGTGAGGAGTCGAATTTTGTCCTCCATTGGCTGCGGACCATAGACATTGGTGATCATGTTACATTGTCTGTCACCCACCGGTTGCAAAATCAGAGAAAGGTGATATCTAGATGCCTCCACATCAATCACACCATATTTTTGTGGATCCCATAGAGTGAGAATGCCACCAATCGATTTATTTGTCTTAACTTCAAGGTATTCATATCTATTTAACCTTTTTCTATGTTTCTCACGGATCTTATCCACTGTGCATTTTGTTTCCTATATGAATACTATGTTAGGTTTTTCCTCTCTGATCATGTTACCTAGGCTCCTTTAATTTCTTCTACTCCCTAGTCCTCTAATGTTCCAGGTTGTGATTTTCATTGAGGTGGGGTTTTAAAGGAGTAACTGGAAAGATCTTTCATCCTTCCTGAGTCAATCATGAGTTTGCCACATTCTAGTTGTAGTTATTTCTGTCTTTTTCTTCCCCTCCTTTTACCTGGATTTTTTGTCAGTTTTCCTGTTATTAATCCTATTGATGAAGTTCCTTTATTTTCCTAGTTATCATGTCCTCTTTTGACTCGTACAGCTGTTTGATGTGACTTCTTAAGGAATCTCTATTTTACCTTGTCCACATCCTCCTGAGGGATGGAGTTTATTCACAGGTTTCCTCCTTATTCTAGGGACTTTTCCAGCTCTAGGTTCTCCCTTTCTAGGATCTCTTATAAGTTCTGGTCCTCTCTACCACTTCCACTTTGAGTCATTTCCTGGTCTTTTTCTATTTCCATGATACTCAAAGGGTCCTTCATGTGTTCATTATGTTCCTGAGTGAACTCCATGCTAGTCTCTTTTCATTTCCCCCTTGCTGACTGATTCTTTGTACTCTCTTGATCACCTTCGCCTACTTCTTTTTCTCCTAAGATCTTAAAATTGTTGTGAATTCTTCTTTTGTTATCATTTTCAATAGGGTTCTTTTGTGTCTTCCTTCCCCCTCCTTTTCCTTTTCCTCCTACTTTTGTGAAACCTATCTGGTCTTTTCCTTTGCTGGTGTTTAGGTTTTCCTCCCTTCTATTAAGGGGACAATCTCTAGATAGGTGTCCATGCTCATGACATTTGTGACATCTGAATAAGATATGTTCATAGTCAACTGTTTGAACCCATTCCTTGTCATAGACTTCTAGAATTACCTCATCTAGAAGGGCTCTTTATAGGTCCATCTCCACACTTATACATGCATAGGAGGTGTCTTTTCCCTGTAGAGTTGCCTCTGAAATTTTTAAGAAATGACCTAATTTATTTCGTATAGCTTTTAAAGACTCTAGCATCTAGTAATATAAAGGTAAGGAGTAGATTCTAATCCATACCGTTGGCGAATTGAAGGTTTCTCATTATGGCACAAAATTCATTGTCCATGGCCGCATAAAGAGACCAGTAGCTACAAAGAAGTATGGTCCTCCTTCAAAAATCATGTCTTTGTCTTCTATGTTCATGAACACCCCTGTAGAAAAACCTTTGGATCCAAGATGTATATTTAACTCCCCCATTGGTTTCCAGTTATATTTTATCCAGGTGTACAATGCTTTCTCTGACGGCTACTTTCCCATAAATTTGCAAATGATGGCGTAGTTTGCCATGTGATCCCTATGCGCTTGCAGAGCTAGATCATTCAGAATAACCCGAGGTTTAGTTATCGTCATCGGTTACATGGCACCATCTTGGCTCTGTTCTCTATTCCCTGACCTCTATCTTTTGCTTTCTCCTCCTGTTGCTTTTCTTCATGGCCCCCTTGATCTGCATGGGTTTTGCTGCCTTCCACCTTCTGAGTTTCAGTGATTTTTGTCTTGACCTCCAAGGGTTGTGGAGGATTGTTCTTATTCCCTCCTTTTCCTTTGTTTGAAACCACATTAGTGTAGGAGGGAGTGGAAGTCCCTCCCTGGGCCTCTATGGGTGACTGACGCCCTCTGTCACTCCCTTAGTTAAACCCTAGAATCATGTGCGTAACCAGTCCTCTAAACTTACTTTTGATTTCAATAAATCCTTGCTAGACAAATTCTATGTTAAACATTTTCAATATCTTAAAAATAGAAAAAGAAAGAAAAAAAAGATAAAGAAAAATGAATATGGTAACATATGGTCCAATAATATATTTATATTTATATTGAAAATTATATCTCATAAAATTTGCATCCTAAGAAATTCATTTATTTTTTACTATTCTCTTTTACAATTACTTTTTTATTTTATTTTTCTCATCTTTTATTGTCTAAAATTGAAAAAATATTAATTTTATTGAAATATTTCATATTCTCTCTAAATAAATTTATAATATATCACTTATTACAATTTATATGGTTAGTGAATTTTAAAAAATAGATATTAAGTAAAAATTCTTTAACATTATATTATTAACACTAGGAAATAAAATAAAATAAAATAAAATCAAAAGTATAATATCTTGGAAATTAAGTAAAATATGAATAGTTTCAAATAAAAAACACAATAATATAAATAATTAAAAATTGAAATCTAAAAAAATATACTTATCTTATTTATATAACACAAAAAAATTTAGAAACTCAAAAATCATATATATTATTTATAATAATTCAAGTAAGTTACAATCTTTATTATAAAATACCTATTTAATACGAGTTAAATACAATATTGAATATAAAATAAGGATTTAATATCAGTTGAGACAACCCTGCAGTGCAACAAACCACGTATTCAATATCGTTGCAATGCAACTGAGCGATTAGCATCTACAAAATATTGACAATGGGCATCCCAATCAAAAGACGCAGGCCATGCTTATAAAAAAATTGACCTTGCTCATACCCAATGGATTCAGCAGAAAAATATCCTTGAAACAAACATCAATCAAATATAATAAAATCAGATTTTTTTTTTTTAATTAGCCTAAAATTCTAAATAATAATATTTCTGTAATCCACAATCAATATATTTTTATTTAAATATTTCATATTTCATCAGGATAAAATTTTGATTTATATCTTAAATATTTTAAAACAATATTGGACATTAAATCAAATTATATATTCTGATAAAATAAATTTATATAATATTCAGTTTTACTAAAATTTATATGGTTAATGAATCTTATAAAATAAAATATTAGTGAAAAATATTTAGCCTTATATTTTCACACTTAGAAAATAAAAGGATTTCCAAAGTTCATATAATTTGACTGATTTAAAATGTTCCCATAAAATGGAAAGTTTAACAATTATTTGGAAAATTAATTACATATAAAATTATTTCAAATATAAAAACGATAATAATTTAAAATATAGTAAACATGTTTTCTATTATAAATTAGCACAATACACAAAGGAAATGTGATTATATAAATGGATGATTATATTAACCAAATTGTATTAACTATTAATTTATTAATAATAAATTTAATTGAAGAAAGATTATTAATTAACTGAGATAAATTTATTAATTATAAGTAAAATTATGTATTAATATAATAATACTTAAAATAATTAATTAAGTAATTAATAACTAATAAGAAATAAAAATTTTTAATTCATTTATTTTTCAAATTTTAAAATAATTAAACAATAAATTAATATGATTATAGACTTAAACAAGTTTTCTTTTTTCGGGTACGAAAGTCACATGAGACGAATATTTTTGGCCAACTAACCGTTTAATAGCCATTACATGATTGAATTATAAATTAATAAATTGAATATCATTATTAAATATTATTTTTCAAAAACAAACGTGTAGTGGTAGCCTTACAATATCTATATTTTTAATAATATTATATGAATAATATCATTATTTAAAATATTTTTTTCAAAAATTAGCCCCGTTAATTAGTCGTTACATAAATAATATTGTTTTTATATATATTATAAATGAATATTATAATTAAAATATTTATAGTTCAAATATAATCGTTACTTGAAATTATGTCTCTACATTGTTCTCTATTTAAGCCTTTTCCATGGGTCGCCTCTTCATCTGGTCGTGATGATGAACCACACTTGTTGGTTCAAAACGTGATGGCCAAAAAAAATTCTCTCATATGATTTCCACTGAAAGACTTTGTTTAATTCATTATGGATCATAGAAGCTTGAATATAGAAAAAAATAGATTATAGATTATTAAGAAATAATATTAAGCCCTAGGAACCATGATTTACCATGGTTGATTTTCATATTGAGGCAATCCTTGAGACAATGTAACATTTGACCATTGTTGATGATGGTTGACCATGGATGGCTATGATTGACCATGGTTGACCATGATTGATATTATAAACCCAAAGGAATAATAAAACCAAGGAATTAAGAATAAAACCCCAAGGGAATAAGATTAAACCCAAGGGACAAATATTATAAACTCAATGTATCTGATCCCTAAGATAAAAATTATAAAGACTAAAATAAACATGGTTGAGAATGGGTGATTTTGATATCGAGACAATCTTTGTCACAATGTGAGGTTTGACCATAGATGTCAAAGATTGACCATGTTTGATTTATAAAACTTGGTTGACCATGATTTACCATAGTTCATCATTGTTTACCATCATCGTTGATCATGATCAAAGAGACATTAGCAAATGTTGATCATGGCTGATGAAATTCAATCGTGGTTAATCATGGTTAACCATCGTTGACCATGGTCAGCCAAATTCAAGCATGATTAACCATCACTCATCATGGTTCACTGTAGAGACATTAAATAACCATTATGACCATGGTTGATGATGGTTTATAAACACTAAAATAAACATGGTTGACCATGGCTAAATTTCATATTGAGACGATCCTTGTCACTATCCGACATTGGACCATGGTTGACCATGGTTGATTTTCTTATGAAGAAATACTTTGTCATAATGCAACATTGGACCATGGTTGACAATACTTAACCATGGTTGATTTTCATATCAGGATGTTCTTTGTGAGATTGTGGCATTCAAGCATGGTTAAGCATCATTGACCATGGATGAGTGTTATGGAACCAACTCACAAAAAGAAAGAAAAGATAGATCAACGCCTTAGAATTCAGCCTCTTCGAGGGGGCAACCTCCTTTACATTACACAAATGAATGATTCCTTGATGATTCAAATGACAAAACCTCCTTTCTATATATA